>JANRGW010037992.1:0-21021 GCA_024733675.1 Psilopsiagon aymara | reverse complement strand
CAAGTCAAAAACACAGTGCTGCACCAACTACTAAGAAGGAGAAAAATGACTGCTACTGCTGAACCCATGACAATATTGCCTGTAAGTCAACAGCACATTTTCGTTCATATTTTCCCTGTTTCTTTGTATTTCAAATCAGCTGAGTTTCTAAGGATATTTTAAAGTTTTTGAAGATTTTTTTTTTTTTTTTTTTTCATTTTCCCCACCTTTTATGTCAGTCTGATTTACTAAAATCTAGCTGCTCCCTTTCCATTCACCAACTCTTAGGACTGCCTAAAGCAAGGATCATAATTCTGACAGACAAATTTGTCTCCACACCATTCTTACTGTGAGAAAAAATGAACAAAACCAGAACAAAACCAGTTCAATCAAAAATCTTCCTGGTGATTTCATATCTAGGAACATAGAATCGTAGAATAGTTAGGGTTGGAAAGGACCTTAAGATCGTCTAGTTCCAAACCCCCTGCAATGGACAGGGACATCTCACACTAAACCATATCACCCAAGGCTATGTCCAACATCACCTTGAATGCCACTAGCGATGGAGCATTCACAACTTCCCTGGGCAGCCCATTCCAGTGCCTCACCACCCTTACATTAAAGGATTTCCTTCTCATATCCAATCTAAACTTCCCTTGTTTACGTTTAAACCCATTACTCCTTGTCCTATCACTACAGTCCCTATGGAAGAGTGCATCCCCAGCATTCCTATAGGCCCCCTTCAGATACTGGAAGGCTGCTATGAGGTCTTCACAGTCTGCACGCAGCCTTCTCTTCTCCAGACTTAGCAGCCCCCACTTTCTCAGCCTGTCTTCATACAGCAGGTGTTCCAGTCCCATGATCATCCTCGTGGCCCTCCTCTGGACTTGTTCCAACAGTTCCATTTCCTTTTTATGTTGAGGACACCAGAACTGCACACAGTACTTCAAGTGAAGTCTCATAAGAGCAGAGTTGAGGGGCAGGATCATCTCCCTCAAGCTGCTGGTCACACTCTTTTTGATGCAGCCCAGGATACGTTTGGCTTTCTGGGTTGCAAGCACACACTGCAGGCTCATGTTCATTTTTCCATCGACCAACACCCCAAGTCCTTCTCCGCAGGGCTGAGAAGGACTTTGGCCTTTTCTCTGCCCAACCTGTAGCTGTGCCTGGGATTGTTCTGACCCAGCTGTAGGACTTTGCACTTGTCATGGTTAAACTTCATCAGGTTGGCACCAGCCCACTTCACAAGCATGTCAAGGTCCCTCTGGATGGCATTCCTTCCCTCCACCAAACCACCCAGCTTGGTGTAGTCTGCAAACTTGCTGAGGAAGCACTCAATCCCACTGTCCATGTCACCAACAAAAATGTTAAACAAGACCTATCCCAACACTGATCCCTGAGGGACACCACTCGTTACTGGTTTCCAGCTGGACATTGAGCCATTGACCACAACTCTTTGCTTGTGGCCATCCAGTCAGTTCTTTATCCACTGAGTGGTCCACCTATCAAAATGGTGTCTCTCCAACTTAGAGACAACGATGTCATGTGAGACAGTGTCAAACGCTTTGCACAAGTCCAGGTAGATGACATCAACTGCTCTACCCCAGTCCATCAGTTCTGTAGCCCCATCATAGAAGGCCACCAGATTGGTTAGGCAGGATTTCCCCTTAGTGAAGCCATGCTGGCTGTCACCAACCACCTTGTTGTTCTTCATATTCCTCAGCACACCTTCCAGGAGAAACCACTCCAAGATTTTGCCAGGCACAGAGTTGAGGCTGACTGGTTTGTAGTTCCCCGGCTCATCCATTTTCCTCTTCTTGAAAATGGGGGTTATATTTCCCCTTTTTCAGTTGTCGGGAATGTCACCTCACTGCCATGATTTTTCAAGTATGATGGACAGTGGCTTAACAACTTCATTTGCCAGCTCCTTCAGGAACCATGGATGGATTTTGTCAGGTCCCATGGACTTGTATACATTCAGGTTCTTAAGATGGTCTTGAACCATCAAGAGCACTTTTCTAACTTGTCTGGAGTGGACATTCAAGATGAAGCAAGAGGAGCAAAGGGGGTGAGTCACTGCATTGCGTGGGATATTGTTAGTTTTCGGCCTTCATATACTATGAATTTGATTGAGAAGTTAGCTCCACTGACACCAGCTACTCAAAAAGAATAAAAGTACATATAATTCCTCCTTTTCCTCTCATCTTTACAATGAGGAGAAGAAGAGAGCATACATTAGAATTTAGTTCAAAGGTAGTAGCTACAGCCCTCATGTCCCTGAGTTCAACAAAGGCTCCCAGATCTCTTAGCTCAATAGAAATTTGCACAAATAAAGTAGTTCAGTCACATTTTGAACTGGACAACAGTCTTTAATGTATAACTCCCCGAGGAGGTCTCCCTTTTCCAGTCTCCCAGCCTCCATGGAACCATGAAAAGTGTTGGTGCCTTAAGAAAGGACATTATTTCTTTTGTATGGTTCTTTTAGAGCTAACTAAAACCAACATGTCTATGGTCTTTCACAAATCACTGAGCTGAACAACAGGGAGAAACAGCAGCAATGTGTCTATAGTAATGAATTAAAAGAATCTACAGAATTTTCCTCTGTTCTGCAATTCAGTCATCTCTTCCACTGAAATTGAGAATGTGCTCCCTGAATGGCGCAGCCTGGGACACATATGCTGGGTCTATAATTGAAGACCTGAGGAGCAGATACCCAGGTTATTCTCAATAAACAATTTGGCAATAGTCATACAGTTTTAGCAAGTAAGGGCTTAGAATTTCAGACTCGAGCATTTCCAAGACAGTTATCCCTGTTTCCAGAGAACACTTGAACACAGCATTTATTTACTAGTGGAAAGTACAGCTCCTCTTGGGCTGTGACGCTCTGGGTCAGATGAAACTCTCTGAAAAGATGGTGCATCTTCCCAAGGAGCAATGTGGCACATTTTGTTTGGAAAGGATTATGGAGCATGTACAGAAAGAACCCAAAGTACATGAAGTACACGAAGAACCCCAGATTGACTTTGACAGCCAAGCATGTCATATCAAGTATGAATACAATTCCAAAGAAGAGCAGAGAAAAAGCCTTCAACAAAGTCTTGGAAATGGCAGAACAGGGTTTCTTGAGATATTGTGTTTAAGGAGAAGGTAGAAGAAAATCAGCTTTATAGCAGGGTCCACCTTGGGGGTTCCACCTTTTATGAATTAATAGTAATTCTTTCTATAGACAAAATTCGTTCATTTCTTTTTAATCTCTTAGAATGTAAGGCAGTCTAACTAGCAATATTAATTAAAAAACTAGGTGACTCTCATTGTAATAACTGTCATTTCAGCAATATAACTTAAACTAAGAACTATATTACCTCAATATTTCTTATTTAATAAAGACTGCTACACAAACGTACAGCCTAGGGAAGGCAAAAGTAAATCAAAACAGAGAGTTCTTCTAAAATATTTTCTCAAAACTATTGTTTTGATTGTTTGGGGTTTTTTGTTTGTTTTTTTTTTCCCAAAACCTAAGTTTCAGTTGACATTGCTGAATATCCACATGAAATTTTCCCAGTTTCAATATTCAACAGGAAAACAGAAACATTCTTTTAATAGCCTGTTCTGGGTTCAGCAGTAGCACTCATTTTTCTCTTTCTCAGTTGCTGGTGCAGTGCTGTGGTTTTGACTTGCAGCCTGTGAAACGCGCTTATAACGCTGATATTTTTAGGTGCTGCTTGGTAATTTTTAGTCTGACCAAGGACTTCCTGAGCCTCATGCTCTGCCAGGGAGGAGGGGAAGCTGGGAGGAAGCAGAGACAGGACACCTGACCCAAACTAACCAAAGAGGTATTCCATACCATAGCACGTCATGCTCACTATGTAAGCTGGGGGTAGTCACCCGAAAGGGTTAGATCACTACTAGGTTGGGCTGGGTATTCTCTTGGTGGGTTGTGAGTGGCTGTATTCTCTTCCCTTGTAATTTCCCTTATCATTATTATTATTGGTGGTAGCAGTAGTGGTTTGTGTTATACTTTAGTTACTGGCCTGTTCTTATCTCAACCCATGGGAGGTACATGCTCTCAATTCTCCTCCCCATCCCTCCAGGAGCAGGGGGAGGAAGGGGAGGAGTGAGCTAACGACTGCACGGCTCATTTACACCTGGGTTTAAACCATGACATAGCCCTGTACAGAAAACTATCTATACTGATTATGCATCTATTTTTGTAAGTCAAGAATCTGATACCTTTTGTCATGGTGAGGTTTAATTTCAGGGCTAGAGTTTTCAGTTGCAATCTATATTTTCAAGGTACTTGGAATCCATCTGCACTGTCCATAGTGCAGTCTAGAGTGTTAAATAGAAGCATGCGAAACATGAGGAGGGCAATCAAAAAATCCATCTTCAGAGCTAGCCACTGACCAAGTGGAAATATTGGAGGCCTGGGCAAGGGTAGGATTTTTAATCCCATTTCCTTCTGGAAATGACTTTCAGGATCAAAGGCACAGAAACCTCTTCAGAAGTTGCCACACAGTAAGAGAAGCAAAAGAACTACCTGGTGGCCTGCTAACTATGTCAGTTTAGGAAATGGCACTCTCCTTAACTTCTATATCCTGCCTCATAGATTATTTTATTACTTTTATATCCAAACAGAAATGTATAAAATGCCTGAACATTCTTGGTAGCTGAGGGCAAACCTCAGGACTTCAGGGTTGGGTTTTAACGATTTAAGGTTTTGTTTTCTCATGGTTCTTGTCATTTTTTACTTTTTGTATCTAGTGCACTGAATCTTTGAAATATATTTGCATTCCTTTTCCCAGCACTTTCTCTCGCATACTATGCAATGTTTGGTACTGAGGAAACTTATCAGGAACCTAAGTATAAAGCTTTATATCCATTCTGGCTGAAGAAAATATTAATCCATTACATGAGAGAGAGATAGAAGAAATACCACAATTATGTTTTCCTTGGTTTTAAAGAAATGGCCTCTGCTAAATTTCTGCAGGCCATTTTTTTTGTTGATGCATGGTAGGAATGTCTGTGAGTTCATTCCAGATTTGATCCCTCAGTCCAAAAGATCACACAGGATAGAATTTATATGACTAAACAGAGGCTGCTTATGTTACCTGAGATGCACACTGCCAACAAGCATGCCAAATAATTCTAATGAGCTGCAGCTGTCTCTAGCACATAGGATCATTTGGTCAAAGAAAGACATCTACATCTAATTAATCTTCAAAAGCTCCCTTATGTAGCCTCTTGGAAAACATGGGCACTTCTGAAGCCTAATTCATGACAATCTAATGTACTCTTCTAGATCAGCTTAATAGATCAGCTTAAGCACATCCTGATGGTGGTTTTGATATTTTTGTTTGGGAATTTTTTTCTCTCACAATTTATGCTTAAGAAGCTGTATTTCACAGGATTCTGGGTGCATGCCTACAATATGTATGCCAATATCTGTAAACGAGACCAAATCCAACCCTGGCTTCTGAAGCTGGTTCTTCAGAAGGATGATGGCTTGTGTCCAGGCTTCCGTGTGCGCGGAACTGGGATTGCAATTTATAAAATCAAGCCTAGAGGAACCTGAGCAATTCAGGCACTAACTGACCCAGATGCTTTTTGATAATTTATGATTTCTGAGTTAGGGCACCTCAGGTTACTTAATTCTTGTTTTAGATATGCAAGTCTTTCACTGTACATACCCTGCATGTGCTCCCACAAAACCAAATCACAAAATCCATAAAGTTGGTCTTTAAGTGTTAAACAAATACAACTGATTTCGCCTATCCCAAACCAACATATTTTTATGGAGGCTGTCTTACATCTTTGATTAAAAGTGTACTGCAAGATGGTCTTGGAATGATGAATTACCCTCGTCTCCAAACAACTCTGAAGAAAGAAGGTTTTAAATGTTACCAAGTCTATACTTGCTTTTAAATTTATTATTTGCATATCATGAAACCAGCAGATGTTGACAACATTGTCAGAGACATTGCAGGAAATCATGCAAAATTTTAAAGTTCTAAGTGGTTTTACTGAAAGGAATAAATATATAATCAGAGTGTTATTAAAATTCAAATGCTCTAATTTTTTATTTCACAGTTATTATGAGCTAACTCTTTCTGGCTTACTTAGAGATACTTGAGTTCACAGACCATTGACCGAATGGCCTGCAGCAACCACTCAGAAATCATTATGCTCTTTATGTTAAGCTAGTTTACCCATAAAGTCATTAACACACATTTGGAAGTTCAATAGGGCCAGCTAGGGCTAGCAAAGGTGGCTGAGATGTATGGCAAAATTTACATGCAATAAAAACATGCAAAAGGCTGGATTACTTAGGAAAAGAGAAATATTGAAAAGGGACACAATCAGGTTATCAGTGTAATATAAAACATACAGGAAACAAAAGAAGAAAACAGTTACTGTCACCTGGGCTGTCCCACAGTATATTAAAAAACCCTAAACAAAAACTACATCATAAAATGAAGTAAATACAAATGTCCACTGTTTTATAAAAGATGCTACTATACTAAATAGTCTCATCAAACAGAGTTAGTACTGCAGAAAACCAAGAGAGCATATATTTCTACTACGTCTTGAAAAAAGCACGATGGATAATTTTATACCCGCTAATAACATTTGTAACTATGGTAGCTTTGCAAAAGATAAGGCTAATCAGATCTCTTGTTGTAGGGTATACTCTGACACCGTGTTGCAGTCAGGAAGGAATTATTTGTAAACTATGTAAACTATAATTAATGTAGCTGTTTAAAAAGCCTAAGGAGGAAGTTTCTGCTAAAACGTTAGGTGAAGGCAGTACTAGAATTATTCCTTTGCATAATGACTGTGATCTAAAATAATGAGTCATAGCAGTGGCATCTAAATTTAGTTATGGTGAGACTGTTAAATACATTAGCGAGAATAAAAATGTATATTATTTTCCCCTGAAAAATGCACTATTTTAGTTTTAAAACTGTTATAAGAGAAATTGTTTTAATTTTAGTTGGCTTGACTTTTATGTCTTAAATTTAGACCTCTGCATCAAATTTGTAGAAAAACAGTAAAATGCAAAGTAGCTATGGAGAAGCTGCATAAAACAGGAAAGATTTCAGGTCTATCCCCAATTTTTTACCTTATAGCCATTGTAAAACAATGGTTTCCTGGGATTTCTTATAAATATGGTGACAGCAATAACAGTATAAAAAAATGCCAGATTGATAGCACGTGAAAAAATCTAGAAACTGGACTAATGCTGAAAGATAGAATTTCTACACACTTTTTCTTTGATTAAATTATGTTTAAGCCAGATTCCAGAAATCTAGTTATTTTACCCTTTTAATTAAGACACTCTTTCAAGTTGTCAAACTTTTAATTATTCTTTTTAATTAGCTTTGCTTTTTCTCTCACTGCTGAGAAATAAGCTACCTTACTACATTCAGGATAGAAGAGAAAAACAATGATACCTTTTGTTTTCCAATTTTTGAAACTCAGTATCACAGGCTGAACACATAATATTTCAGAAAATGCTTAGTACCTTTCTCTGGTGCGTATAACACTGGTCTTGACATGCAGAATAACAAAAGCTAGCACTTTGTTAAAGCTTTCAACAAATATGTGAAAGTGTCTCACGTTTTATAAATGGAGAAACTGAAACACATGGTGATGAAATGACTTTCCAAGGTAACTGGACAGACTGACTACAAGAACATCACTAAAGGTCAGACTTCCTGAGTCCTGCTCTTCTGGGATATGCACTTGAAGAATCTCAGAAGACAATGAAATCAGACAATTGGTCCTATCAAACACATAATTTCAACCATGCTGTAAGTAAACAAAGGTAAAGAAATGTTATCTTTTTTTCATTCCACTTCAGTACCGACAGGGTCATACAAGAATGGGTATTATTATCAGAGAAGAAAAGTCACATTATGTCCCTGGAGGCAGCTTTATGGTGTAGGAAGAACGTGGAACAGGCATTTAGGTAACTACATGAAAGTCTTTGCTTTGCAAAATAAGTCAGTAGTGTGCTTGTAAACATTCTGTGACACTTAGGCAAAATAAGTGGAAAATACAGTGACCCAAAATGGGATTTCTCTTTTGCAAGAAGAAACATGAGAAACAGAATATATGTGCAAAACATATTGCTTTTTTTGAATAGCTCCATAAATATGGATCTATTTAAAACCACAGGGAGAAAGCTTGGCCCAGACCAGCTTCAAGTCAGACTTACATTCCATGTAGTGAGCATCTTGGGATGAAAATATTTCCGTTGAAGACACTGCTCTACCTCAGCAATAAGACTCTTAGCTACAAAATATTTTCTGTTTTCTCCTTGGGTGTATGGGAGGGTTTGTGTTCTGTTTATTCTATAAACACTCAGATTGTTTGGCAATAGACAAACTTACATGAAAATGGGTAGACTGAAGTTAATGCAACGCTACTTTGTGACTTCTGATCACAGTCAGATCACAGTTTGACCTTATGTGAGCTAATAATCACCTCTACAGAAAACAAATATATCACCAGTGTATGTAGCCAGAATGAGGAAAAGCAGAAACAGTCAAATATATCAAAATCTATATTCACTACTTATATGAGAATAGCATTGCCATAAAAGGGAAAATATCATCAAAAATCTGCATGGATAAGTAGATACAAGTATCTGAACAGAGGTGCTTGGTGCTGCTTCAGACACCCTAAAATATTTTGTCTGGCCTCCTTATGCCCCTCTGAAAGATGGGGGTCACAGTTAATCCCCATATCATACCTGCTACTCTTGTATGAATGTTTTATGCACTCTGGCATCTAAACAGAAACAAGTCACCCATGTTAGACATCTGAATTGCTCCTCAGATTTCTGCACAGTACCCCTGAGAGCATGCAGTCAAAATATATAGAGTAAAAAAAATCTATCTACATTTAATGTGGAGTTCAGTAAGCAAGGCTGCATCTAAATTGCTTGGTAAGTCTCTCTGTGGCAGGCTGGCAAGTCTTGGTCCCCTTATCATTCAAGTCAGAGACCTGTTAGCACCACAGAGTGGCAGCTTTCCAGACTGCGCACTTGAGTTTTCTTTCCATAAAAGAAATTGTTCATTTTGTTCAAAAGAATACATTACTAAATTTAAGCTCTTGCCAGGGAAGGTTTGGGCAAAATGTCTTTTTACTTCATGCTAAGAATGTGATGACTGAAGTAGGCTTCGTAATCCAGTCAGATTTTTAAGAAAACTGTAGGAAAAGGGTAAGCAGTAAGTCTTGCCTGTGTGTAACATGCATGAAATTGGTATTCATTATCCCAGACTGTCTGTTGCACAAAGAGGCACTGATCTAATATGTGTCAGGCCATAATATAGAGAATGGAAGATTGCTTGCTCTTTCCTCTTCATGGCTGCTTTCTCTGCACTTTCAATCAGATTTTCTTGGCAGCAACTTAAGCAGCAATAAAATTATAACACAGATTTCTCTTCATTTTAAACTGTTACAATAACAGATTAAAAATTCTATACTTTTCAGCAGTCAAATAAAGCACATAAACTTAGGTAGTGTGAAAACATTGCAAGATATGTGAACATTAGAAGGGATAAAGTACAAATACATAATATAAATAGAGGTAATTCACTGGTTAACTGTAGCATGTATCTCGTACAGTCGTTAATTTCAAGTTGTTTACGTAAACCACAAACTTCAACATATTTATCAACATGTAATATACAAACAAGTAAGAAATTACAAAAAATAAATGAAGGCTACTATATATTGCTAGCAAAGGTTAATTCATATGATGCTAAAATGTATCAAATAATATAAAGAAATAATGAATCAAATAATTATATTTATTATATTTATGTATTTATTTATTATATTTATTATAAATAATATGCATTTGCTTTTTTATTCTAAATTTCTAGTTCAGTTAATCTTGAATCCTAACCGAAAACTGCATTTCCTTTGCCTATCTTCGTTAATCAGTAAGTCCAAATTTATGCTGATCAAAGCAATCAAAGAACATCAATTAGAAGTCCAGCAGAGTACAACTATCAATAACACAGGTATATAAATAACTATTGAATTACTTAAATATCAATTACAATAGAATATGCTTTCCTATATGTTGATATCATGCTATTAAGCTTTTTTTGCAGTTGTTCCATGTGCAGACATGAAATATCACAAGAAAGCAATAAAAAAAATATACAAAGCAACACAACAAATCAAAACAGAAGAAGCGTGTGCTTCAAACTAAACTCATAATTTACACTGAAATCTCCTGATGATATAAATACAGATAATATGCAACCCTCTTCTTGAGTTACAATCAATAGTATGTTATCCTAGCAAAATGAAAAAAACAATAATAATCACTGTACCTTAAAAATCATACTGCTATTTAAAGCCTCTTTCTCTGTGAAAATCTTTACCGTGTGAGCTGCAAAACATAATGCAATATCTGATGAACTTTGATCTTGACATACTTACCTACTTTTGTGTTAGGACAAGAGATATGTCAAAATAGTTGAATGAATTTCCTGATCTCATTAATAGGGCAAGCTGGCGAACAACAGTTCTGCCTTGCAAAAACTTGTAATATATAACATGTTTCTACTGCTATGCTGGACTAAAATCTAGATATTTTGGGGCGGGGTTTTTGTGATTTGTTGGTTGGGTTTTTTTTTTAATAAATCAAAAATATGTTAAAATTGTATCTTTAAAGGTGAAGGGATTTGTTCACCTTTCTTCTTTCTGTACTTCTCTTATTTTTTTCCTTTCCCTCTCTTCCATGGGCTGGCTTCTATATCCTTCACATAATTTTGTCATAAATGACTGAAAAGCTTTGGAACTAAAAATCCCATTATAAAAATTTTCCCACTATTTTTTTTCCCCAACAAATCCTATGGCTCAAATGAAAAAATATAAAGAAAGAAACCAAGATGAAAATGTTTCAATTATTATTTATAGTCTCTATCTTTTAAAACCAAATGCACAATACAAACAATATGAAGGTATAAAGGGTTTTTTTAATGAAACTTTTAAGTAATTTATAGAGTTTCAATTAAAAAAGAAAGGTATCTCAAAAGTACCTAATGTAAAATAACTACATGGGTACAAGAGAAATTATTTAGTTCTTTGTTACATAGCCAATGAAACAACTGATTTGGTGTATTTTTCAATTCTTTTAGAAGTTCAGAGAACCTAATTGTTCAGTCTAAATTAAATTAAAAATTTCATTCAGGACAATTTTACAGATCTCATTTTTTCTCTTTTCTCCTTGGGATTAAAAATTTGACATGTCCTGAATAGTTTATCTGCTGAAGTTCTTAATATTGTAGCCAGTAGGATTGATACAGAAGGGAAAAGAGCTCTTCAAGTCTATTCCAACACCTTATGGTGAAGCGCACACAGTTTGTCTCTCTTTTTACCCGTAAGTTTTGGACTAACTTCAGCAGTTTGTTTCTGTCAACAAAACATGCAAATCCCTTAATTTGCTTCCGAACTGAAGTCACCTCTAGGTGATTCCTTCCTTAAGAAGGAAGCACTTCATGACATCGATGTCCCAGGGTTCACTCGGAAAGGCTGCATTTTCAAATTATCTAATAAGTTATTCAAAGTTTGTTTGAAATTCTTTTCTCTGCATTCATATTCAAATGTAGCAGAAGGACTCCTTTTATCAAGATGCTTCCCAAGGTATTTATGCAACAAGAGTTAGTAAGCTATTTCTTGTTTTCTACACACTGAAATTCTAACTCATGTATAATCATAGCTCAGCTTTCCTTTGAAATTGCAGAAGCTTGTTTTTGTTTATGATCTGTCTCGAGTCTGTATAACAGACTGTCCAGGCCATACAACAGTTTGTTTTCCAGTCTGTTTAGATGATGCAGTGTTATCTGCGGTTGTTTGTTTATTTGTATTTCATCTTTAGAGGAATCTGGTATGCACCAGACAGCTTTGTCCTGATAGCAGCATCTTATTAGAGCTTGGCATTCCTGTCTGAGTTTCTCCTTGTGCTTTCATTTTCTTTGTTCCACAAAAACTAAAGTAAGACTGGGCCAGCCTTAACACTGCTTTAGACTTATGTAGACAACATTTCTTAGTATTTACAAACTTGTTATTTCAGAACATTACTACAGAAAACATTTCTAGCAAGTTAGATATTTCCTCCAATACTTCACTTGTAATATACAGCAAGTTTTGTTTTATGTTATAAAAGAAACTTTGTTCAACCCTTAACAATATTCATACTATTAATTAAGTTTATAAATATCTGCCTTACCAAAAAAAAAAAAAAAAGAAAAAAGATAAAACAATAAGCCATCTTTCAGGCTTATTTTAGATTCAGTTTTTCTTTACTGTTTGTGTGATGACAATATTTGCATTGGGAAATCAACAACAAAAAAATCTTTAAAAAGCCCTTTCTAAAAAAGCCTCAAATGAAGTTCAAATATTTGCAAAATTAAAGTAATATCCTAGTAGTTTGTAAATTACCTATTTAGACCTGACGAAATGTATCCTGAAGGACTTAGACTACAATCTTATTCCTGTAAGAAGGAATAGCCAGAATATTACAGAGCTACTGTCATACTTTCAGACTCATGAAATTTCTGGGACAGACTGTCTGTTGGTAAGGATACAGAAGATAGCAAGAGACTAAATAACAGCCTACACAGATTTGTCAAAAATGTATTATATTATTTCAAAGAAACTTCGATCTGTAGTAAGGAAGCAAAAGATTTGTTGTCATATATCATAATGTAAATAATGTATGTGATCTGCCACACATCATATTCTCACTACAAAATGAGTTAAAATTCATCTAGATCAAAATATCTTGTGTTGCATATACAGTTAGCTGAAGATCCATACTGAAAAGTAGGTTTCATGGTGCAGCGTGAAAATAGAAAGCTGTGTCCACAGAAGTCTGTTCTGAAACTGGCACTATTTAATATTTTCGTTAGTTATATGGACAATGGAATAGAGAGAATGTTTATTAAATTTACATATGCTAGCAAGCTCTGAGTGGATACAAGCACATTGAAGCACAGTGTTAGAATTCAAAATGATTTACAGAAGGAGAAAATAGCATAAAGTAAATGGAGCAAAATTCAAAACAAGACAACAGCAAAATATCACTTTAAGGTAAATATAAATAACTGCAAGTACAACATTGAAATCAACTGGTTAGCAGTACTGCTGAAAAATACCGAAGTACTGTGTGGCTTACTCACACACAGTGGGTGTCTAGCTTGATTTGATATATCCCATGGTATTGTACATGCCCTCCAGCAGCCCCTCCAGAAAAAATGTCACCGTTCACTTCATGTCATACCTCAGGATCACAGCTGTATGTCTCAGATATGCTAAGGCATCTCCAATGGCTGTTGCCACCAGTGTGTGTGGGTAGGTGAGCTGAGTCTTAAATAAGTACAGCCAATAGAGCCCAAAGGGCTATTTAGCTCACCTGAAAGTAGACGTATACACATTATCAAATGAATAGCTCTCCAGGCTACACTGAGCTTGATTCAGTGACCTCCAGATGCCATTTCAGGAAAATACAGGTTTCTTATTGGAGTTGTGTCATACCTGGCAGTCCATCTGGATCTTTGAGACACATTTGGTACTTCAGATGATATTAGGCACCTATGTACAGGCAGCTAAATTAGGTCTTACATTTCCAATTACTGTTGTGATTTCACATGACCCTCTATATATCTAAATAGAGCATTTTGGTTGCACGTGTCAAAGAACTGACAGATATGTTTAAACATTTAGGCTTACACATAATATGAATTCAAATTATATGAATTCCATCCTGACTGAAGGAAAACACTCCATTCAGTTACTTCATCAGGACTGAGGTAATGCATAAGAGAAGAAGAACCTAGACAAAACTGTTGTACAAAATTTCTTCAGTCCCAAAGTATAGAAAAGGTTGCTAATGCAGGCAGATTTCTTTCTAGTAAGGAGAAGTACTGCTCCTAAATTGTTGAAAGCTAGATTTAGTTTAGGCACAAGTAAAAATTTTTGCTGTGTACAACGAGTCAGGATTGTCCTGGCATAATGTGGAAATTCTATCAGTAGAAGTTTCTGAAAGCAAGTTGGAAAAATAGCTACCATGAATGATTTGAATCTATTTTATCCTGTCTTAAGGACAAACTGTTAGACCTCTCAAAATGCTTTTTAACCTGCCTTTGTAAGTCTATAACCTTAAAATATAATTAGGATAATTTCTCTTCCTTCTTTTATGCTTCAGTCTCAATATTGTTGATGTTTAAATTATCATAATTTAGGTCTTGTATTACCATTCTAACTAAAATATGACAGCACATACCTGTCAGCTGCACTTATACGATGCCCATAACCAGGCATACAGCACTTCACAGCTCTCTAGTCTTCCCAGTTTGACAGAGGAAAAATCTAAACATCTTTGGGGGCAGCAGAGAATGGTGTAGGGATCAGGTCTTCCATAGTTTACACCTGCACAGAGATTTTCAAACCATGAACCACAAGTCACTTCTGAATGCCTCAAGTTACTATTTCCTGTTCCTCAAATAAAAATAAATAAAATATTCAACTTCCTTTCCTAGACTGAGTCTGAAAGCTGCCTGTTCTGGAAAAGAAGTGGCTGAAACACTAGCTGACATCCTGGAGAGCAGCCTGGCATCATTGCCAGGAGTCAGCTGGCTACTTTAAAAAAAGTCCTGAGTAGGTGTAAAAATATCATGTGCCATATGCTAACAGTTTATTATAACTTGTGCATTGCACAGACAACAACTGGAATCAGAGCTCCACCTTACATGACTTTGTATCACTTTGCAAAATCCTTTTTGTAAAGGTGCAATTTTTAAACTTCAGTTGCGATTCAGGAATATCTGTGTATTTTTAGAGAACTTACTCCTTCTGAAAGACAGCATTCAGAACTCACTTTGAGATTGCATTTTTGAGAGTAGTGTCATTGTTTGAGTCTAATTAGTTGCCCCTTACACCAAAGATCAGCATGGCCTGCACAAGAATGCCTTTGCTTGTTCAAACCTGTAGCTGTCCTTTCTTTTCTTTATGGAATCATCATCTTCCTCTGAAGCAAGATCCTCTCTGAACCTATAGTTTCACAGTTTGTCTCTTATAAGTATTTGCAAAACTGTAGCTGCTAAGGAATGTAGGCTCATTTCACTGAGCATCTGTCAAGAGCTATATGACATACGCCCAGGATACCAAGTAGCTGAGGATGAGACTGCTACAGAGGCAACATCACTAGACAAACCAAACTCTCTGGTAAATGTGCAGCCATTGCCTTATTTATATGCTCTATGTCTCTCTATGTGAATTTTACATGCAATCTGGCCAGCAAAAGTAGGCAGACGCTTTTCCCTATTGTCTTACTCTTTGTTGAGACTCTTTCTCCAGCAGATGTCGGCAGATCTTGCCACAGATTTTGATGTTAAGTGCAACTCCTATGTCTTCCTGTGCAGATAAAAAGGAAAACTTTAGTGTGCTGGCCTCTAAAGACAATTATAGGTGACACCAGTTAAATCCAAAGGTAGTCCTTTTATCTGGATAAGCATACTGCAGGATGCTGTAAAGCATTTCCAGCAAGTTTACAGTGTTAATGAACACACCCTTTTGCTATGCTACCTTCAGAATAGAATAAAGATAGGAAAAATGAGTTTTAAAGGTGCAGTCAAGTTCTGTGGCTGAGTTTGGACACTCAGTGTACTCTTTTTCACAGGATCATAGAATTATAGAATGGTTAGGGTTGGAAAGGACCTTAAGAACATCTATTTCCAACCCTCCTGCCATGGGCAGGGATACCTTACACTCAACCATGTCACTCAAGGCCCTGTCCAGCCTGGCCTGGAACACTGCCAGGGATGAAGCATTCACCACTTCTTTGGGCAAGCCGTTCCAGTGCCTCCACAGTAAAGAACGTTTTCCTTATATCTATCCTGAGCTTCCCCTGTGTAAGTTTGAACATATTACTCCTTTTCCTGCCAGTAGATCCCTAATGACGAGTCCCCCCAGGATCCTTATAGGCCCCCTCCAGATACTGGAAGGCTGCTATTAGGTCTCCACACAGCCTTCTCTTCTCCAGGCTGAGCAGCCTCAACTATATCAGCCTATATCAGCTTCATAAAGGAGTTGCTCCAGTCTCCTGATCACCCTCGTGGCCCTCCTCTGAACTTGTTCCAACAGTTCCATGACCTTTTTATGTTGAAGATACCAGAACTGTACTCAATACTCCAAGTGGGGTCTCATGAGAGCAGAGTAGAGGGGCAGTATCACCTCCCTCGAGCTGCTGGTCATGATCCTTTTGATGCAGCCTGGGATATGGTCGGCTTTCTGGACTGCAAGTGCACACTGAAGCAGACCCATGTTAAGTTTCTCATGGACCAACACCCCCAAGTCCTTCTCCACAGGGCTGCTCTGAATCTCTTCTCCACTCAACCTGTAGCTGCCTGGCATTGCACCAGCCCAGGTGCAGGACCTTGCTCTCCGCATTGTTGAACTTCATGAAGGTGGCATTAGCCCACCTCTCAAGTGCATCTCCATTGCAGTCCTTCCCTAGACTATAATTTCTCTACTTGAAACATCTGAAGGAATTGACATCAGCTTCTTCCCATGAAAAGCAGAGAGCAAAAGAGAGAAGTCAACAGAGAGGCCTTGCATCTCTTTATTCAGGAGGAAGAACTAATAAAAACAAAGAGGGAAAAAACCCTGGTAAAGAGTGTGTATTTTGGTTTGTTTTGGTTTGGTTTTCTAGAGCCATTATTTTGTACCTCAGCTTGGTTCAGCTGTACCTCAGGTGAATTAAATTGCATGGGAAGATCTTTCTGGAGGTCTTCTGAGAATTTATGACGTTTCTCACCAAAAATTTAGAAAACACACCAGATATAAGAAAAGTTGTCTGAATCTACATGTTAAACTGTCAGCAAAATAAATGCCACATATTGGAAGGTATTGCTGTACCCATCAGTCAAGTGCATGATTTGACATTAAGAAATACTATGCTCGGGTGATGGCCCACTATTCTGAAGTCAGCTCTTGGCCCATAACACAGTTCTGAAACCCCTTCAGCACAGCCCACTTAGGCACATATGTCCTCTTCCCCAATCTGCTCATCATTTCACCACTGTCTCCAATGTTTGTGTGTCTAACTGGATTTTCCATGCATAGCAGCAAATAAGCATCTTAAACCTCCTACTCAGATTCTTTTTTTTTTTTTTTTTTCAAATACAGTTACTTATTTGTAAAGTCTGAAAGTCTGTTATGTTTTAATGAAACCTGAGATGCCTGAGCCTATCAAAGATAAGTGTCTTCACATATATTGGTTTGCTGTACAGCTGCCACTCATCCAAATTCCAGTCCTAAACATAACTAGTAGAGGGCAGAATTCATTCTGCTAATAGGAGGTAATGGAGTCTCTTATAATTATACAAGCAATCAAATAAGCTCATAAATTAAAAGAAAATACAGTATTTTATTTCCTTACAGGTTCCTTTGATGACTTAATGGGGTGAAAAGGAGACTAATTATAGGCTATGAAAGCAATTGTAATCACTCTTGAAAAAAACTGGAACTAGAATCTGTACATAGAACTGAATCCATTTTTCTCCCCATAAAATACACAGACGCACTTCCTATTAGAGATTTGCTCCAGAGGTTAAAGTATATTGAACGAAATTTCTTTTCAAAAAAGGGTGGAGAAGTTGAGAGAAAATTATCAATAACTAGATAAGGACCAAGTAATGCAAGATTTTAATTTGGCACTGCAGACAGACCCTTAAAGAAAAGAAATAGAAGTCTGACTTGACAATCCTTTTGCATTAAATTCTGTGTCGAACTAGCAAAAATTAAAAGCTAAATACACAACTAATTGTCCAGGACTCCATTTTTATAAGTTGTGCAATGATGGAAGGCAGAAATGGAATATGACAATACAGTATGTTAGGAAATACAGAAGTGAACTGGTGTGAATATGCAGCCACAGGAACATGTGGGTGCAAAGATTACTGCAGAAATGCTGGTGCTGACCTCTCCCTTCCCCAGCTGATAGTGCCTGTGATACTTTCAGGATCACTGCCTGTAGAGTAATGAAGTGGTGGCAAAAATGGAAAGGGCAGATCACAGTAGTTCCCCATGGCTCCAGAAATACCTACAGATTCCTGGCCATACTGGGCCTGAACAAGAAAGAACTGCTATCACAGTCCTGAAGGGTGTAAAAAAGGGACTCAAGCTATGCCAGAGATGGAAAACTGGAAGGGAAAGATAAGAGGAGAGCAGATGTTTGACACTCAGTACCAGAGAGGAAACCTATACTATGGCTGTTGAAATGGAGAGATCCCCTGTGAGAATCATGTCTCAGAAAGCAGCTGCCAAGTCAAATAGTCATTAAATCTCAGCAGAAACAAACATCATCACAGTATGCTGTGTCTCTTTAGTAGACCCAACATCAGTTCACACCGGGCTAGTATGAATTGTACCATACTAAGCCTGGACAAAAACACAGGTCATAGCGACAAAAGTGTGCACTTCTAATTCAGCAGTCCGAACTGAAAAGAAAAATGAAATTAAAAAAATTACTGGAAAACCTGGAAAGCATTGAACAAACCTTGTGCATTGAACCTATGCTCTTTGTTATGGGTAACACCTTATTACTCTGCCTTAGTGTAAAACCCAATCTCCACACTCTTTTGAAGAGCACTTCAGTGACACAGGATCTTTACTAGTCCTCAAGTTTGGGATAGTGGGAATTCTCTGGTCCTTTCTCGGTTGCTCCTGAATACTGTGGAAGATCTTTGTTACGTTGAGGGTGGCAGAGCACTGGAACAGGCTGCCCAGGTAGGTTGTGGAGTCTCTCTCTCTGGAGACATTCAAATGCAAATTTGCGTGTAACCTGCTCCAGGTGGTCCTGCCTTGGCAAAGGGTTGGCCTTAGATGATCTCCAGAGGTCACTTCCAACCCTAATGATTCTATGATTCTGTGATTCTGTGACTTCTGTAAGAGGGTGTGATATGGTTTCATGGACCTGGCCATTCTTTGTATGCAGAGAAACCTTGACAGAAATTTAGGGAAATGAGAAATGCACAATGGTTTGTTCTACTGAGGGCACTTGTTACGTATTTGGTCGGGAGAGAGATAAAGGCTAGTTATCCCAAGGCACACAGATGCTTAACTTCAGTCCAGTAACCAGCAGCCGGCACAAAGTTAGTAGGAGAGTAACTGACTACTACATCAATTTAGGTGATACCTAGAAAAATAAAAGCAAAACAAGTTCCTCTTCTATGTCAAAGCAGAGAAGTTAAAACAAAGTAAAAACTGAAAAAGAAGTCTCAGATTTTGGTCTGTGCTGGCAAGAAGAGGGAAAATAGAAGACAGGTTTAATGGCAAAAATTAAAGATGTGCAGCTGATGCTATAATGTGCCTTCAAAGACTGTTCAGCTCAGACATGCAAAATATGTTATCCAATTAAAAAAACCCTCCACTCTCTAGCAAAAAAAAACCTATCACCAAAACCAAAATCTGAAAACTATCCTTTTCTTTCCTCAATAACCCAAGATCTTCATGTTTTATGCTATATGCTTGTATCAATCAGTTTCTACCCTGCCTCTTTTAACGAGTACTACCTTCTATTCAGTTGTAGGTAAAGAGAAGATAGGCTCCTACTGACAACGGTTCTGCACTGCTATTGCAGAGAATCCCTTTTTCTTGGCTAGCTAAAATGTGGAGGCATTAAGTTGTCTTTCTACAGCAGGAAACAGAAAGGAGATGAAGTATGCTTCTTGAAAGATCATAACTGTGATGATGACCAACCATAGCAGATGGCTTGATATAGGCCATTTATTCTTTCTGATTTCTGATAAGCTGTCCTAAAGAAAGTTGTATAAGAAGATCCAGGGTTGAGGAACCAACTAGACCTTTCCATGACAGCTGGACAGGTAGAAAGTAGAAGGACTAATAGCTCTGTGATTTATAGATATTAGGAAAATAGTCCTAGGGGTAAGAGACAATAGAATTAGAGAAGTGTTAATGGTAGGAGCATAGAAATGATATTTCCTTTACAACAGGAACAAGGAGCACATGACTTATTGAAGAAAAACAGGAAGATCTTGAAAGACCTTGGAGGGAAAAGACATAATAAGCAATTTATAGACATCCTTTGGGAACATATGCTGAGCTCAAATCACATATTGTTGATTGAGGTTATGCACATTTTAAGGAGCCATCACATTACTCGGTTTGAATAAAGAAGATATATTCTGAGAAAATGATTGCATGAATATCATATAACATAAAAGTAACTCTGATTGGGTAAATGTATGACTAAGGGCAAATCCAGAACAACCAAAGAAATTGCTAATGCCCAGATCCAGCAAAATACTTTCAACTTCTGACTGCTAACATTAGATGGTAAAAGTTTTCACAGCAGGTAAGATCATAAATCATTTGTTAAATCTTAGCCTACGGCTTTTACATGTTAATACAGTGATTTCAAATGTAAGGTTTTCTGAACATATTTACAAAATTTTCAAAATTAAATTAATATTATCAAAGTTATATAGGCTGAGGGAACTGTGCTTGTTCGGTCTGGAGAAGGAGCAGCTATGGGGAGAGTTAACAGCAGCATTTATTCACCTCTGAGGAAGTTAATGAACAGGACAGAGACAAGCTCTTCCCAGCTGTACATGGTAGGAGGACGAGAGAGAGTAGGCATAAGCTGAACCAAAGCTGTTCAGGCTGGTTGTCAGGAAAAGATGACAACCATGATGGAGACATTTTCATGATGGATACATTCAAGTAGGGAAACAGGTTGCCCAGCGAAGCTGTGCATCCGTCCTTGGAGATATTCAAGACTAAACTAGCCAAAGTCCTTAGTAACCTGGTCTTATCTCAGTGCTGACCCTGCTTTGAGCAGGAGGTTGGAATAAATGGCTTCCTGGGGTCCTTTCCAAAGTCAGTTATCGTATGATGCTATGATCCCATGAAAAGGTGCCATGGGTTCAGCAGTAGCAGTCATTTTTCTCCTTCTTAGTAGTTGGTGCAGCACTGTGGTTTTGACTTGTGGCCTGA
>JANRGW010037991.1:0-26575 GCA_024733675.1 Psilopsiagon aymara | reverse complement strand
GGAGCACTCTGCTCTATGGAAGGTGTCCCTGCCCATGGCAGGGGTTGGAGCTGGAGGAGCTTTAAGGTCCCTTCCAACACAAAGCAGTTTATAATTCTATACTGGGTATCCCCCAGGGCTTCTGAGAGGATTTTGATAGCCTGGGATTGGCAAGGCAAGGCAGGGAGAGATGATCTGATTGGGAACATCTTGGATACTTCTTCCCAAACTGGCCCCAGTGTGCCAAGTGGAAAGTTGTCCCTATCCCCTAACCTCCACAGACAGAGCCAGCCCCAGGGATGGGAGCTGTCGCTGCGCTGATGTACCTCTGGAAACCTCATGCATTCAGCTCAGAATAAAATCACTTTTACACAAATGGAAGCACGATCCCAAAGCGCTGTTTAATTGGACCCACTAAAAGCCCTATCAATTAGATGCCAGTTTGACAAAGTGGTTAGAAAATGCAGCTACATGGCTACTCCTGACTGTAACACAAAGTCAAAGCAATCCTTTCCCCATAATCACTACAAAGTTGGTTTACAGATTCTTTCTTGAAGGTATAGACAAGTACAAGGATTGGATCCACCAAGAGCAGACCAAGGATTGAGTTCCTGAGCCTGAAGTTTGATTTAGTTTGCTCATCTCGTAGCATCTGCCTGTACTGCATCCAGGAGTCGGACAATGACAAATCCTATTTATCTTAATGGAACTCCAATTTTACTCTGAGCTTCTCAATGGCAACACAATCACCTCCACATCCTGCAATACGGAGCAGCGATCCTCTGCCAAAGGCTCGCACGGCCTGAGAAGCAGAAGGGATAAATCTGCCCGTGGTTCTCCCAAGATGGAGCTCTAATCTGGGCTGCCACTTTTCCCTCCTTCTTTATTTTCTAGCTATGTCAAATCAGGCTTTGTTTTTATATTTGTCATAACCAAGGGCCTTGAAAAGCAATTTACTGCTTCATTCCCTTTGTTGGAGCAAAGGAGTTGCTTGATCAGCCGATTCCACCCCAAGCCTGTTATTGGGATTTGATCAGATCTGGGCTTTTTCACTCCATGCTTTGCAATCAAGGCCAAACCAGCGCCACAGTGTCGGAGCAAAAGAACAATAACACAAGAAGATTAGAACGTCATTAATTCTCTTTGTTAATCGGGTAATCCAATAATTCACATGCACACGCACCCCCAGAGCAAACCAGAAGTATTGCCCTCTCCTCCTTTGTCAGCAAAGATGTGAAAGGGAAGAGCTTTCAGTGCTGAAGTCTTTCTGATACTTAGAGCCTATTAATTTTATAACATTTATTGCAGTGTCTTTAGCAGTGTGCTACCCAAGGATCATTTTAAATAATTCAATTGTAAATACATGTCAAAATGATGCTCAAAGCACCCGTGGGGTCTTTATCCGAACTGTCTCTACTGTCACGACAGAGCTAAATCCCAAGACTGGGAGCACACAAGTTTCCAGCTTCCTTGCGGCTCCAGGCAATTCAAGGAATGTGATCTCTTCACATTTTCTATGAGGTTCATTTAAGAAAAGAGCTAAATTAAGCAGCTTGAAGCCATTTAATAGAAATGTTAACTAATCTCTAAGTTGATTCCTCACGTAAGTGATAGAAGATGGAGGGTTAATGGACATTTAAGAACCAGCAGCTGCTCTATGAAAATCACTTACCAGACCCCACCAGAGTGCATCTGCGTATGTATCAAAGTGCTCATTTTCTCCTTTCTCGGCCAAATATACCAGGAAAGAGGCCAGAATGAGGCACAGGAAGCCAATATACCAGGCAGTAATCAGCTCCTGCAAGAACATTAAGGGATAGAAAAGAATAACTGCAAACTTGGTGCGCATCTATCTCCAAATGCTGCGTTGCTTGTGGTTGGATCTGAACTTTCCCTGCATTACTTTAGGCTTTGGTTGGAGATGCCAACGCACAGGGGACAATCCCCATCATCTAAACACATTCAGCAAACAGAGAAGGAAATTGAGTGGTAATAGCTTCATTGTTTCAAGGTGTGGAACTGAGACTAAACAAAACAAAATCCAATTTCTCCAGTTCACCCAAGGAAGTGGGGTTAAAACTGAAATGGGAGCCCCCAAATCCCTCGGGACTCTGCTTAGGGCAAGTCCCGTCCACTAACTGGGGAGAAGCTACAAAGCTGGGATCTGGGTACAATATATCCCCAATTTCAGGGAAGCTTTAAGTCACAATTCACAGGATTTCAGGATGAAGCTAATACAAGAGTGAGCAAAAAACACCCACAAATTCCCTGTGATTTTTACGCAGTTCTGGATGATTTGGCAAAGCTTTTCAGGGGGAAAAGTGCAGGAAACAGGAGAAATGTTAAATTCATTTGTCAGCAGGAACCAAATGATCAACAAACTCTTCCCAATCCAAGGAAAGGCCAAGGTGCCTTAGATTGGGAAGAGGCACTCAGTGTGCCTGTGAGAGGCTGCTGCTTGCAGGATGGGCTTTCAGATACTCATCCACTTTGAAGTGCATCCTGGACAAAGAGCTCACAACACCATATGTGCTTAATGAGGCTGCGGCTAATTGCTAACTCTGAAATGAGCTCCATCAGTGTGCAGGTGGTCTCTACATTCAAGATATTCCCTGCAAACAACTCAACATCTCTCCCTTCTCTCCTTTACATAAGCTCCATCAAACCTTATGTATCTGACTTTGCATTGCTCCCTGTGTTACCTACAGCATCTTTCCAATTCCCCCAGGCCTGGGGGATGTTTGGGGTGAATAAGTGAACCAAAGCAGTGTCTTTAGTGAGGGAAAAGCACGAAGAGCAACTCAATGTCCCTGCTGGGAGCTCACCTTGCTGTGTGCGTAGACCACAGAGCCCAGGAGCTTCCATGTGCCGCCCCGCCGGTCCATGCGGATCATGCGCAGGATCTGCAGGAACCTCAAACTCCTGAGTGCTGAGGTGGCAAAGACGTTCCCTTGGGACCCTGCCGCCAGCACGGCGATGGATGCGATCAGCACCATGATGTCTGCACAAAGAGAGGGCACTGAAAGCTGAAGGAACACTGCTGAGCCCCTAGCAAATGGGATGGCAACTGCTACTGCCACTGGCAGCTGGAGGCTCTGTATGGAAGTGATCTTGTGTCAGTTATAACTTGTGCTGGAAGGACATAGCATCAGTCTTAACCTGGATGCAAAAGGAGCCACTGTACACATTGTGGACATTCTAGTTTCCTTCTCCACACTCATCATTCCATGTGATGATTTTTATCCCATAAAAATGAGAATGATGAGTGTCAAATACTGCAAAGCTTCAATTCTTACATGATTCAGTGTTAACACTGTTAAACTGGATTACATCCTTGCAAAATGCATACCCTTTTTTACCAGCTTCAGAGCTGTCTAGAGGTGGGAATTCCCCCCATCTAAATTGAGAATCACAATCTAGAGGTCTACCATAGCATCAGAGGGTGCTCAAGGACAAAGGAAGTCCAAGAAAAAAAGCCTTAATCTATATGTCTTGCATTCAAAAAGATCCCGTGAACCCCCTCCTTCCCGAGTTTTCTGTGCAAGTTTCATAAGAGCGCTTTTGTGTGGAATAAAGCTAGAATCATGCAGATGACCACTGCCAGCTCTGGACATCCAAATCAAGCTCCATAGGGAATGGCACAGCCTCTCTGCCCATTCCTTACCCCAGTACAAAGAACTGCTGTGCATAGATGGCCCCTCTCACAAGAGGATCACCAAGTACATTACAAACAAGAATTAATTAAGTCTCATAACTCCCTTGTGGGGCAGCTCATCAGCACCAGGGAAGGCAAAGTGAGATGCACACGTATCAATGGCTTGTGAGAGATCCAGTGTTGAGGTTGGATGCAGGATCTCAGCTCCTACACTCAGCTTCTCCTGGCTAAACCCCCTCCCCATGGCTGTGGGCAGTTGTCAGCAATGTCTGCGGTACAACAAACATTTCCAAGCTGCTTCTTAAGGAGAGCATCCACAGCTTTAATATTGGGAGCTGCTTGACATCAAAGTGCTTTTCAGTTGGGATCAGTATTTTGCCATTGAAGGTAAGTGCAGCTAAAAGGAAAAGTTTGTGAAGAAGGAAAAGTTTGGGAAGAAGGAAAAGTTTGGGAAGAAGGAAAAGTTTGGGAAGAAGGAAAAGTTTGGGAAGAAGGGTTTTAAAGGCTCCTCCTTCAGGATATTTCTAGCTTAACTTACCGATGACACAGAAAGGCTTGCGGGCAAACTTTAACCTCCCCCTCCAGCCCCGGTATCGGCAGCAGCAGCCGGCGGCCCAGATCCTCACGAAGTATTCCACCCCAAACACCACAATGGTGACAATTTCCTGCAAGAGAGACAGTGCTGTTAGTGGAGAAAGATGCACCATGGGGAGCAGGCTCCAGAACTGAGCACAGACCCATAGCCTGACCTCCAAACACATCACAGAGCTGTCTGTAGCATTAAAGGCCAGGCTTGAATCACTGTCAGACCTTGGCTGTTGTGTCTTCTGTCACCCTGCCCGAGGGTGGTGGGAGGTACTGCATGTTGTAGCCATGAACTAAAGCTTTACACCCTCTCATATTGTTTGAGGAGTACCTGGTATCTCCTCATCATTAATCTCCAGGACTTGACTAGGTTAATGCTGAGCAGCACGGAAGACTGGAGACGGGAATCACCGGCTACTCCCTCCTAAGACTCTTTGCAGGGGATTTGGGCTTCCTCCCGAGAAAATCAGCGTGGTTGTCCCTGTGTGCTGGCCTGTCTGGTGCAGGAGTGTGTAGATCCTCTGCTCCTCAATGGCCAGCAAGCACATTGATGCTGTGCATCGCAGCTCTTTCCATCACCATTCAAACACCCTCCACATGCTCCCTTCCCTCCAACTTCTTTATAGCAGCTCCTGTCCCAGCTTTCATGTGTCAAACCTGATGAAGCCCTAATTAGTCTGCAGCACCTTTTGATGTCAACATAAGGCAAGGGCTGAGGAAGAGGAAGACAGACAAAAGCAAAGGCGACACGTGGATCTGGCAGCCTGGCGGTGTGTGCAGGATCTCTGCTGGCTCCCGATGGCAGAAGCCACGTTGCCAGTGTGAGGGATGCCAGGCTATTTAAGGAACTAAACTCTGCAGCTTGAGGATCAAATAGTTGCAGGGATGCTGTAGTGTGGGAGAAGAGGCAGCTACACAAGCTGCTCCCTAAGGAGAGCATCCGCAGCTTTAATATTGGAAGCTGCTTGACATCAAAGTGCTTTTCAGTTGGGATCAGTGTTTTGCCATTGTAGATAAATGCAGATTAAAAGAAAAAGTTTAGGAAGAAGGGTTTAAGGGCTCCTTAAAATCATCTTTAGTTTATTCCTGATTCCTCCTTTTCACATTCTTCCTATTTCTTCCCTACAAGTAAAAGCCACCCCCCTCGCACAAGCAACAGTTTAAATTCTTGCCTCAGTTAAACACCCCCAATCTCAGGTTTTTGTGCTGTTTTGTTTTAATGCCCCACTGAAGGCTTCATTTGCAACCTCTCACTTACCAGGATGTAAAGGGCCCCTTCTGAGCTGTTCTGATACTCATCAATGGTCGAAAAGACTGACAGCACCAGGCAGGAGAAAACTAGCAGAAAACTACATAATACAAGAGTAAAAAATAAGAGAGAGACAGAGAGAGAACATCAGTCTTCAGGGCAGGAACTTCTCATACTTCAGACTGGTCCAGAGAGCATTTTTGGACATATTTCTCCAGGAGCACTTACTGTGATACTGCTACAATGCTATGTAAAACGGGAGTTGCTGGGTTTACTACCTGGAAGGGTTCAGTGTGGATGGACCCACTGGACTGTTCCCAGTTTGGCAGGTTCCAATCCGATTCCCCTCCCAGCTGGCAGCTCTGATGGCATCTGACGTTATTTCCCCAAGGAGCCATCAGCTCTTCCTGCAGCGTGCATCCCATCAGCATGCAAACAAGCAGGGATATTTATTAATGTGATAATAGCTGACTCGACTGGCTGATGAGCAGGAGCACAGGCTCAAAACAAACTCCACTGGTGCTCTGTGGATTCATTTGCATCCACCAAAGCTTACATGGGAATTACAGGATCATGGAGTGGAAGGGACCTTAACACTCATCCAGCATTATCCAGAGATGGAGCAGCCACAGCTTCTCTGGGCATCCTGTGCCAACACCTCAGCACCTTCACAGGGAAGAACTTTGGCCTAAGATCTCCTCCCAATCTCCCCTCTGGCAGGTTAAAGCCATTCCCCTTTGTTCCCCTTGGAATGGGACTGTATTTCCCATCCTTGCCATAGGAGGGTATTCTGGGGTGGATTTAATGGTCCTTTCTTAGACAGGTACTCCAGATTAACCCCTTACTGCCTGGAATGGCTGTTGACTTTCAGACTTGTAGTACCACTGGGAGGTGGATGGTTGTCACTCTGCTTTTCTGTGTCCAGGCATGGGACATGGCTGTGATTTGATCCAGTCTGAGGGATGGGATATTGATGCTGTTGGTGTCTTAGTCTGAAGCCAGGGAGGACCCAGCTTTGCGATCAGCTCTCTCAGCCTCTTATTCACCGTGAAACAGGGAAGATTGTCAACCCCCCTTACAGCACACATCCAGGTCTCACTGACAGCCACTTCCATGGGCTATCCCAAAAGCAGCCTCAGAAGTGCTGCATCACCACCATTCCCAGCCTGTCCATTAAAACTACCAGCTCTGTGCTCCCCACAGGGCTGGATGCACTCATGCAAATCAAAAGGCACCAGATGAGACAGGAACTCAACCCTCAGCACTCAACACCCAATTCCAGAGCTACAGAGGAGCCCTGGCATCTGCTCATGGATGGAGAAGGTTTCCACTGGCAGTGCCCACTGCTCACTCCAGCAAAGGGAGGGAAATTAATTTACTAAAGATCCCCTAAAGGAGGCCAGTGCAAGGAGAAACTGCATTCTCTAAAAGCATTAAATAATTCATCTGTCTGGCTTTGTCTCACATTCCTTCAAACTGCATGCTGAATATTTATAAGGCACAGTTGGTGGGTGCTGCTCCTTTCTGTTGTAGAAAGCAAAGGGAGTGCTTGTGGCTTTGCAATGACCATTAATGTCACAGTAACAATAAAAATAGGGGGATTTGGAGTATTTATTCAAACCATAAGCTGGAACATCCCTGCCTGCTGCAGGTAAGAGACGTTCAGAGCCATCTCCTAAAGGCTAAGCTTTGTCAGCAGCGAGATGAATTCAGCACAAACCAGATAAGGACAATCGACTGATTCCTCACTGTAAATTTCCTCTTCTCACACCAGGTCTGGTACCCACAGACCTGAAACAACCTCAACAGAGTAAGAAAACACCCCTTGCAATCCCATTCATTACATCCCTTGCTGTCTTCTGTGGCTCTTAGAATGCTTTTTCTCCCCAAGCTGGTCTTCTAAAACCCCTGCTGTAAAAAAGCAACCTGCCCTGCACCTAAATGAGCTCCATCCATTCCTACATTCTTCAAGTTGCCTGGTCCAGGCCCTGGGAGCTGCTGCCCGTGCAGTGGCAGGGGGGAACAGAGCCCCCCACTGCTGAAGGGAAGGAGCTGTGGCTGGGTCAGGCAGCCCTGATCCAGGGTGGCCCAGATTGTGCTGCAAACTCCGATATTGGAGTGAGAAACAAATGAATAATCTATGGAAGAAGAAAGAGAAGAGGAAAACAAAAAGCAATTATAATGGAAAGGGATCAGTGGGAAAGGAAAACCTGCATATTGCGGCTAAAGAAGTAGAACATGGGTTGCAGTTTTGTGCCTGAGGAGGTGCTGAAAGCATCAGCGTCAATACAAACTTGCACATTGTTTGCTAAGGTGACCACCTTGGATGGATCTAGAATAAAGCCACACTCAAACGAGTCCTAGCAGGGGTATCACAAGAAAGAGGATTCCTGTGCACTTTATCACTTGACATATATTGATGGAACAGAGAAAAGGAAAAGGAATGGCTTTATCACTTCAAACCCCAAGAGTGGATTGTGGCAGCAGCGGTTATGTGGGCAGAACCAGGGCAGTTCCTGGTGCTGCTTCTTCCTTATCCCAGCATACCACTGCAGTCTCATCCCTATTCCCCTCACCTCCCCAGGGACCAGCGCAGTGCTGCTGTAATTCCAGCTCCGCACTCCTCAGGGCTCTCATTGCCAGGGAGGCCTGATGCGGGTCACACTTGCAGGGTCAGCATTAATTACAGCACTGCCAAGCATGGGAGGCAGTGTGGAAGACACCAGCTTCTTCAAGGAAGCATGGGAGCTCCATGACCAAATCCTACATGGACCAAACCTCCCCATCTCAGTCCCAATGGGGACGTCCAGCCACCAGGTAAGGAATGGTCCTGCCAGCAAAGGATGCAGGCACTGGCTCATTCCAGGGTGAGCTGCACAAGCATCCCAAAATAACCCCATAGTGATGCACAGGTGCTCTGCTTGGTCCACAAACCTTTGTGAGGCTGTAAAAGAGAATAAAACCTTTCTGCAAAGAATCTGAATTCAGGGATGGGGGTCTGTATGGCTCTTGGGAAGCTTTGAAGGATCTGCAGACCCACTATGGATAAAGGATTGGAATAAGAAAGCTCAGAGGTATGTCAACACTGGAGATGGTGTGTAGTCTGAGCTGGCACACAGGGAGGAACAGGAAGGTTAACTCTGCTTTAATTTCACTAATCTACCCAGACAGCACAGAAAAGGGCTCCAAATGATAATGGACAGCTAGGGAAAGGGAAACAGGCCAATAAATAGTGTAGGGGTTGGGATAAATCTAATTCTTAAAGCCACATATCTAATCAAAGCAAATTACGCCTGCAGCCTGACTCTGGATAATGTTAACGTGCAATAAGGAACATTAATTATACCCCATCTAATGATTTTTACATTAAAGACACCAATTCTGCTTAGAGCTTTGGAGAAGACTGTGTCCTCCTCCTGAGCAGACAAGAGCTGGGTCCTACCTGATGCAAAGCTGGATGGATGCCGAGGGCAGCGAGTGGTTTCGGACCACTGCATCCTCCATAGAGTGATGGCATGGAGAAAGCTGATTCCTCATGTTACTGCATCTTCTCACCCACCACCCACTCTTACGGGCACCCAGCACCTTCTGAGGCTCAGCATCCCCCATGCGTGTTGCTTAGACCTTTAAGCTCAGCCAAGACTCAGCTGTGCAAATCTGACTGCTGCTAATACTAATAAATCCAAAGTCTGGCTTTACATCCAAAGGTTATGTTGACTTTCAACACCCGAGGCAAGCTTCTTATGGCAATTTATAAATCCCAGCTCAAAATCTGCATATCCACATTTCGTGTGCACTGTGCTTCGGGTTAACAACTGCAAACGAAAGCACTGAACACCCCCTTGGAAGAAAAGAAATACTTAAAATGACTTGAAAGAGGTAAAATTGCCCTTTTTTTTCCCCCTCAGTAAAAGCACATGATGGAACCATCATAAAGCTTTTCAGGTTAATCATCTCATTTGCCTTCCAAAAGAAACCCCCTTGGATTCTACACACACATTTACATAAGAATTTAAAAAGACCTTTAAATTTATGCCTGAAATAGTTGTATTCAAATAATATTCCCTGACATGCAAAACCATTGGGCTTCCTCTGAGGGAACACCAGTAATTAGCAACTGGATTCCTGGGTGTGATGGAGATGGATACAATACAAAGAGGTGGCACAAGCTGGTAAGAAGTCACTGTGCTCCCTGGCTTTGGCTGGAATTGGGAAGGGGCATTAAGGATTGGTTTAATTAGAAAGAGCTGGAATGGAAGGAGTATTTAGTACAGGCATTGGAGAGCTGCACAGTGGAAACCAACTTAAAACATTTAACACACTTAAATTGCTTTGGGGTTGTGAACAAGGCATTGATAACTGTGCTAAAGTAAACCCAAAATGCTCATGGGCATCTGTAATCTCCGCAATCTATTTGCTATGGTCTCTGTAGAACACCAGTGTTTAAGTACCTAAAACTTCAAGGTAAATCAAAGGCCATGAAAATGCAGCAACGACAATAAACCAAGGTGAAAAAACATCCATAACAAAGAGAAAGAGATTGCCAAATGCCTTTTACCACTCACAGAGCCTCATAAGCAGAACGGGAGTATTTACAGCTCAATTTAAACCTCCGGTGAATCATGAGCAAAACTGATAATACCATGACTTTTCCAGGGGTATCACACCTACCCTTAGCCAGGAGCATCCCTCATCTTTATTCATGTCAGCAATCCCGCTGTGATTTGCCACCCAGCTATTCATTTACAAGGCTAAACATGAGCCCAAACGCCTCGCCCTGGGTTTCCACATGCCTCAGACTCAGCCAAAAGCATCTCACAAGGCAACTTCTGTCGCCAGCAGAGCTGGAACAGAAGCAGGGAGTCCTGCCTTCCAGTCCTGTGCCTTAACGCCAGCTTTCCCTTCCAAACCCAGCTCCTGACGGTGTCTCGTTCCCTGCAGGTTTGGCCAGGCTCAGCCGTGTCCTCTCATCCAAGATCTTGCTCCTCAGAGGAGCTCGGAGGCTCCTAGAGCATCCATGCAGAGAAATAACATTGCTTTTGGGCAACACACAGGCTGGCTCCAAGGCAGGGATTCTCATGGCTATAAACCTTTGAATACATCTTTAGTAAAGGTGTCTTTGGGGCAACAGTAATAGGTCCTGTGCCTTCGCAGTGCACTGAGATGACAGCTGAACAGCTACAAGAAGAAGCACTTTGCACAAAGACATAAAATGTGCTAAGGATGATGCTGTAAATGGAGCATCCCCAGAGGACCAAAGCAGCACCCCACAGGAAACTGTGCCGTGGACAGCAAAGCTACATTAAACAGTGCTTTGGGAAGTGGGAATTAATCAGGATATAGAGGAGCAGATCTTAGAGATCCCAACCACGTTACAGGGGTGGCACTGCAATGGGAAGGAAAATAAGATCATTTCCTTCCCTCATCAGCACCACTGCATGACCACCAGCGCCCGCAAGCACCCAGGATGTGCCCTCAGCCCTGTTCATGGATGCAGCAAACCTGCTCCCCTTGTTGTGCACCAAAACCCAGGAGGTGGTTTCCCAGGTATTCATTTTCTGGGGCTTTTCCCAGCCATGCGGCTGGAAGCAGGAATACCACTGGCTCAGCACAGTGCCTGCTTCCGTGCTTTGGCTCCCCTTGCAGCTATTGAAACATGCCAGCACTTATACATCCCAGGAGAGCAGAGGGAATGAGATCTCCTTTGCATCAGTTTTGGGGGTGTGGGAAGGTCTTTTTCTGCTTTATGGGCAGAGAAGGAGCATTCACAACTCCATCATGCAAACTAAGGAATAAAGAATAGCTGGTTACAGCTTTACTGTGTCAGCATGGTAAAGTGGCACAACCAAAGCCACAAAAATATCCTCCCTTCCTCAGCCTTCCTTCTATTTAGGTAGTGCATTTCTCAGTTAGAAAAAAGAACAGGATGTGGCTTCACACATATTGTCTCCTTCAACATCCACCACCTTGGAAATCAGTTTCCACTCCAACAGCTCCTTCAGCCTTTCCCTCTATCTCATAACAGCATCAGGGAGCAGAAACTGCATCACCTGCCCCGAGTGCCCACAGCCCTGACCTGAGCACGTGAACCAGAGGAATTTGAACAGAAATGGGTTTTGCATGACACAGCTTGTCCCTACTCCAGCAAAGGATTGTGTATCTCCACACTTAGAAGCTTAAGAGCTTTTCTAATTGAAGCCTCACAGAACAAAAGCTATCTGGGAATGGAGATCAAAATCTGATTTACAGCAGGAAAAGGGGTTAAACTTAAGGAATGGGTCGGGTATTTTTTACAGGCATTTAACTCAACTCAGAATAAAAGCCTTATTAATAATAATCACTGCATACAAAGATCTAGCTGCAACGTTCCTCTTTGTCCCCATTAAGGTAAATCACTGCGAAACACTTGTCTGCGTATTCTGGCCCTGCAGACGCAGCCTCGGAGGAGCCAGATGTCTGGAGGCAAACCCAAAGTATTCATCAAGCCCATGCACCTGCCATATCCAGCACTATCAGGCTGAGCTTTGCTCTTAAAACCTTGGTGGGCAGGAATATACTTATGCAGCTGCACTATAACGGGGCATGGGAAAGAACCCTAAAGACCATGGTGCGATTGCGGTGCATTGGGAGGTAAATTAAAGAGTATGAAATATCGGATGTTTAAGTAACTCTCACAAACATCTGTGCAGGCATTTACTCAGAGCACGTTCATTGATTTTAACGTGAGGGAAAGTTGCTGTCTCATGCAATACCCGGATTATTCAGGTTGAAATCTGAGCCCTGCCACTGGTTTCATCCCACAGGGTATTCCCCAAAAGAGCCTCAGCTTCCTCCTTGCCTCTAAGAGATCATTACTAGTGAGTACAGGAATACAAACCTTCCTCATTTAACCTTTATCTGTATATGAAGAGCAAGTTATTTCAGTTTCTTAAGGGCTTTTCTGCAATGAGAAAAAGGAATTGAAGAAGTCAAGGGTTCTGCTGCACCGTTGGAGCGCACAGGAATAAAAAGCCCTCATACTGAGGTGTCAAACTCCTCAGGCTTACCTGGGTAAGTCACTTGACCTGACTTAACTGAGCTCTAAAACTGGGTTAAAAGCAAGATGTCCCTGTAAAACATAATGCTGAGTCTCACCTAAACACTCCTCGAGGGAATGGGATACACAAAAATAGGCTCTGGTCTAATTGCAGATAGGGAGATTGCCTCCAAATGCACAGGGCTGGGTCCTGCTGCAGACAGGAATAGCAGCCCCATTCCCAAAGGTCTGTCCCCAGACCCAGTGATGCAGCCTGAGGTTTTCCTGCCCACGGAGGACAAGCTTCATCTCTCTGAGCTCCTTCAGTTTCACTTCCCTGACTTTGCATCAGTTCTACAGCACCAAGAATCACAACATCTCAAAAACGAGCATCCTCACAGCATTGTCTGCAAGGAGCTGTCAACACAGGATCAGGAGCTGCATGAACCATCTCAGACCCACAGCGGGCTCAGAATCCCTGTGTCAACTTCAAAACACTCACTTTCCCTATGCCTCAGCCCATGGTTTATGCTCCTGTAAAGGCAGGACCTCAGAGCTTTGTGCTCAGGCTTCCTCCCAGCCAACAGCAAAGGACAACCGAGATTTCAGCAAATGTCAGAGGCACATGGATGCCCCGACCACATCTCAGGATCCATCCCCAGCTTCATGCCTTGATAATCAGAAGACAAGAATGTGGATTCTTGGAGCCAGAGGCTAATGGCTAACACGGAAATGGAAAGCACAGCATTCCCGAAGCGTTGCCGGTTTCATTTGCTCACCAGTTTAATTAAGTGAGTCTTGGGGAGAAGAAAGAAGTATTTGCAAACTGCCTGTATAATGTGTCTTAGAGCTGGTAATTTCACCATCTGGTTAATTTCACTTCTCTTGTCCTAGCTTGTGATTAGGAAGGAGATCAGAGCCAAGATACAGGAGAGCTGGTTCACAGCCTGGTAAATCCAAACGGCTGCACTGTCATGGAAGGGGTGTCCAGCTCATCCAGGTCTGAACCCTGTGATGCCTGAAGGGTACCCAAGTTTGGGATGCAGGAAAAACACAGGTCCAGCATCAGGGGAAAAAAAAGCCAGTGGTCAATTGGGAGCTCTGCATCCTCTCCCCACATCACTAGGGTAGCATGATCCCTCCACAGCAGAATACAGCCCTGATGCTTTTCACGTCCATGAGGCTGCTCCTGTTGGGATGGGACCGGTTGTGCTGAGAGCAGTGCCTTGATGTACAGACAAGCAGGCCCAGAGGAGCTGCTCAGGGCAAAGGGATGCAAAACAAACCCAGCTCTGCAAAGAGCTCAGGCTGCAAAAGGCAGTGCTCTTTAGCCCTACACAACTGCTGAAACAGCCAGCAGTGCCACAGGGAGGGGAGAGCATCACAACTGCTGCCAGTCAAGCTCTGGTTAACTTCACCACTCACAGAACTACTTGGGCTCCTCCAGGAGCTGCCACTGAATTCAAAGTCCTTCTCCACCAATGTCCCCTTTACAGCAGTAGAGTTTCTCTGAGTTGTAGCCAGATTTGTCCCAGCCCAACTGCTCCCCAGGAGTGATGGGGGTATCCTCCTATAAGCATCTCATCATAGAACTGCTTGGGTTCAAGGGACCTGAAAGCTCATCCAGCTCCAACCCATGGCACAGGCAGGGACCCCTTCCACAACAGCAGCTTGCTCCAAGCCCCATCCAACCTGGCCTTGGACACTGCCAGGGATGGGGCAGCCACAGCTTCTCTGGACACCCCATGCCAGTGCCTCAGCACCCTCACAGGGAAGGATTTTAACCCAATTTGCCATTTTCACCCAATTTGCCATTTTCATCCAATTTGCCATAGAACTGAGATGCCCCCAGGGATGGGCAGCAAGGAGGAGAGGCAACCCTGGTTTTGCCCCTTGAAGGAAGCTGTGGTGGGAGCTCAATGGGCCAGCACACAGCAGGGAGAGCCACAAACCCAGCTCCCCCGCTCAGCAGATGACAGGTTTGTTCCCTCTCCTGTTTTCCCTGCGCCAGTAAACACAACAATAAGTAGCAAGCCACAGAAGGCAGATGATTGTGTGGTGAAAGGTGCAAAACATCTAAAAATGATTCAAAGCAGGCAGGAGAACAGGAAGAGAGGGCTGCGGATTGTGTTTGCTGAGGAGGAGGAGGAGCTGTTTGGCTGGTGGAAGGCAGCAGAGGCAGGGAAGGTTTTCCTGCCCACCCTGCAGCTTCAAGCTCCAGAAGATGCTCAGATCCCTCTTTGCAAAGGTACCCAGATCCAGTCCTCATAGGGGACCTCCCCAGCTCCAGCCCCAGAACAGGAAAGGAGCAAGGCCAGTGCTGCAGGGGCTGGACCCATGGTCTTTTAAAGCTCCCGAGTAACAGGGACACAGGCCACGGGCACACAAAAGCTGAAGAGAGATTATCTAGCTGCCATTTCAACACGCTGGTAAATCAAAGTCGATGGAAGCCATATGCTCTGCTGGGAAGCATCCATCTCGTTGCCAGGGAAACATCCTTCCCATTTAAAATGGCAGGCAAAAGCTTGTAAAAAACCTGCTTTTAACTCCCTTTTCCCAGGCACGATCCAAGTCCCGCAGCAGCTCCCTCAGCATCACGCCACACTGCTACCACTGCTGTCACTGCTTAACTCGGGAGCATGAGGAGGGGATGGAACCTCCCCCATGGGGTCCAGAGCGGATCAGAGCAGCCTGACAGCGAGATCCTGCTTCCCACTTCCCTCTCAAGCCAGTTTCCATGGTTTATTCCATGGGAAAAACAAGAGATCACCTGCATAGGTCACATCAAGCAGCTCTGCTCAGAGATGCTGCAGCCGCACAGTTCAGACAGTGCCTGGGCAGGCAGAGATGCGCCCAGCTGTGGGGCAAGGCACTTCTACAGCTAGGGACTAACAGCAGGACCATGGGCTGGGTTACTGCTCTTGCAAAGCAGAAGGTACCACCCGACTGCTTACAAACAGGGAGCAAAACTCTGACCTTGGAAATGAGAGGAGCTGCAGGCAGGGCTCCAGGCTCGCAGAACTAATGAGCCTATTGCTGAGCTCAGCAGCTGGCCACGGCTCTCCTCCTCTGCATCTGCACCTTCTCGCTGCTCCCTCTAAGCCAAATGTACCACCACTGCTCAAACATGGCCCGTTTGCTTTGAGGGGTCCCTGCCAGCTGATGGAGAAGGGGATAAGAGGGGGAGAAAGGGGCACCCCCAGAGCACCATCCCTAATCCAGCACTGTGGATGTCACAGCAGTAAGCACTCTCCAGCCTATTAATGCTAATGAATCTGCATGTGATTTTGCTTTAGAGAGAAGACACAGACCAGTGACATAGAAAACTGGGCACCCTCTTGCAAAGATGTCACTGCTCGGTGTTCACTTCCAACCTCAGCCTCTCACGAGGTTTATTTTGACCCTCTTTTAACGCTTCTCATTTTGTTGCAAATGCCACAAGCCAACAAAGCCAATTGTTACAGTACGAAAAAGGAGTATTTTCTATTCTGATAAGTAGCTGTGCTACTTTATAATGGACATCAGACACAGCATTTAATAATTCAAAGCAAGGGAAGGCCTGACGGGACAAGGATACATGCTGAAGTCACCTCTGTATGGGAAATGATTACTGCTGAAGGGAGAGGCCAGGGTTACAGCAGAGCGAGCAGGGATGCTGGATTACTCCACAGGCATTCTGTTCTAACAGCAGCTCCCAAATGGCAAAATGGAGATAATAATGCAGGGGCACAGCTGAGGCTAAACCCACACACAGCTCAAGACATGTCCATGGCCCTCAGCCACCATAAATCCTTCTAGAGTAGAATGAATCCAAGCACAAACACCGCAAAGCACACCACGGGGCAGAGCCAACAGCAGCATCCTACAGGACAGCACCAAGCCACGTAGGAGCAAAGTCCTCCAGCACACAACACCAGGACATGCCCAGCACCACAGCCAACACATTAATCCTCCTCTAGAGGCCATCTCAAGGCAGTTGTGCAACAGTCCTAACCCCCTTTCCTGGCTGTTAACTTGGCTCCCAACCCAGGCGGCAGCAGCCGGTGCGGAGCAGACGCCGCAGCACGAATTCCCCATCAGGGCATCCTGCTCCTGTCAGCGCTGGGAAGGAGTCACCTTCACTTGGTGGCACCGTAGCAAGATCTCCCTGGCGACTCGTCCGCTGGCTCCGAGATGTGCTCGGGCTGTCTGGGAATTATGTCACCAGGCACTGTGAATATCAAATGGCCCTTTTATGATCTATGCTCTTCCTCCCTCCCTCTTGGCTCGGAGTCTCGCGAGTGGTCCATACTGTGCGTGGAGGATGCCGGCAGTGATAAAAAGCAATGAATGGATAATAGCCAGGTAGTATTTTGAGTTACAGCATCATCAGCCTGCTGCTAAACCAAAAGCAGCTCCGTCCTGGTTGTGTAACCCAGCCTCACAGGACATTCCCAGTAATTACGGGACCTTTCCCTGCAGTCCCATGGGACCAATATACTGCATTCAAGAAAGGATGCTCAGAGCCTGGCTTCCTCTCTTCAGCACATCTTTGCAGTCTTCCCTAGAAACAGCAAAGAGCAAGAGGAAGCAGGAGGGAGAGGAGAAAAGAGGTTTAATTAATCTTCATTTAATTTCTGCTGCTCTGCTAGCAAAGCTAAAATAAGCAATGCAGCCCATCAGGTCTGTGCTACCTCCCTGGGCTGCTCTGCCAGCCTGTTTCACACATGGGTGCTCATCCCACCGGCCCTCTGCAGCTGGCAGGGAATGCCACTGCAGGGTCAGGCTTGGCTCCAGCCACTGTTCCAGACTTGCATCCCGTGGGGATGTGGCTGCAGGGTAGATGGGCCTCCCCGGCCACAGATGGGGGCTGGTAAGCCATTAGCATAATGAATTTCTCTGGGGTTTTTAATAGCCATCTGCTCTCGTGTGGAGAAGGGCCAAGAGAACAAGGTTAGGTAGAACTGGGACTTATCTTGGAGGTTCAGCCCCTTTCTCTGCAGGGAGCTGAGGCTTGGGCTCTATGCCACACACACACCTATGGCAGGCTTACGGAATTCAGCAGAGCCACTCGCCACATGCCCAAGCTATTGCATATGAATGGGTCAACCCCAGACAATGTGCTCTTACTAGCAGGTCTGCCAGATTTGTCTACTGCAAAGCACAGGGAAGAGACCCAACGTTAGGATACATCTCCCTTACTTTACCACAGAGAATCCCAGTCCAGTTTGGGTTGAAGGAACCTTAAAGCCCCTCCAGTTCCAACCCCCTGCCATGGGCAGGGACACCTTCCATTAGAGCAGGTTGCTCCAAACCCCTTCCAACCTGGCTCTGAACAATGCCAGGGATGGGGCAGCCACAGCTCCTTTTTTCCCCCCCATCTCCCAATAGAAACAGTGGGACAGACACATCCTTAGAGACCCATTCTCTTGTTGCATTCAGGCACTTCTATCACCTCTCCCTATACTCACACCCTCAAATCATTCCCCCCATATCAAGTCAGGTTAATTCATCACCCATTTAAACCCAAGTTTCAGGCCTGCATGGGGTTATTTACACAAGCCTAGGTGGGAGATCTAACAATCCAGGGCCTGATCCTCAGCAGCCCATTCTGTACCATTTAACATGAGTCAAGATGCTCCCATCACCCACAAACAAGCATCCAGAGGAGCGCAGGCTCAAGGCTTAGGGGGGCAGCACAGAAAAGGTTCCAAATGCTATCTGATTCCTATTGCAAGGAAGAAAAAAATCAGCAGCAACAAAAGGCCAATGCAGAATTCTTCTTACCCCTTATTAGCTGGAATGACAAAGAGAGAAGCTGCTAATTAAGAACAGCATTAAAAACATCAGATGATAAAGAGGAAAACATGGAAGAGCAGAAAAAGGGAATGCAAAATTCCGTGACTCATGTCATGCCTGACAAATGACAAAGAGCTCTGGAATTTCTCCTTTCTCCAGGGCTTTTTCCTTCCTTATAGGAATAGCCACAACTAAGAAAAAGACAACCACAGTGATGTGCATCCAGGAGCCACAAGGACCAAACCACGAGGTCAGGCTAACAAAGTTTCTTTAGTGCTGATACGGATTAAATGCATCAGTCCCTCAGGCTATGGAGACAGAGCCTTCATGAAGTGCCAGCAATTTAGTTCAAGACATAATGACATGAGGACTTGTCCCTCTGGCTCAGGGTGATGCTTAATTGGGTGTGAAGTCAGCTTTTGGATCAACATTGCCATTAGCATGCTGGCTTCTCCGCAGCTCCCCCCAGAGCTGTTATGTGAAGGGCTCTCCTTGCACCCCCAAAATCACACGCAGTGAGGCAGCTTCCTGCAAGGCCACCAAGCAAGAATGGGGTGGCTCTCAAAAGGGCTCTCCCAGGAGAAACGACACTGAAATTACTCCGAAGCTGGCACCTCCTGCACTGGCAGTGTCTCAGAGGAGTCTGTCTCATTTGTCCATGGCACCTCCAGACACTACCTGATACCTACAGACAATTACAGCCACTCAGAGCTACCTCATCTCTCCTAAAGAAGAAACATCCCACTGACCAAACACCCAACAGCACCAAGAAACCAACCTCTGTGGAGAAAAGGAGGTACAAATCATGCTTTCCCCTTAGTCATGAGCCTCTATAGAGCAAGAGCTGCTCCTGGCCATGGGCATGCAGTACGCTGTGTCCCTCTCGAGCTGTTATAGCAGCAGTACAACCCCCCGATGGACAAACACCCCATGCAAGCTCCTACCCATGCTCCAAACAGCCATGGTCCTTCAGCCAGAGAGATGGGATCAGCAGCACGGACCTTCCAAAGGATGGAACCAGTTTGAGGGTTGGGTTTGCTGCTCATTCAAGCCTGGAGCCTTTATATAGAGTCAGGGCAGGATCCAAAAGCGGAAGAGACACCCACTCCCAGGGAGTGTAACACACACACACACTGAAATAAATAGCTCCCTGCCTCAGGAGATGACTCAGGAATTTCACTAGTCCTTAAAGCACGAATCACTGCTAATAAACCCCAGGAAACTTGGAGGACAGCCCAAGGAGAGGTTAACTGGACGAGACATGGCATTCCCAGCCTTGCCAGGCACAGAGGAAGGATGCACAACCACAGAACTAAACCAGTGTCCAACACTGAAGCAATGGCTACACCAGCCTAAGCCCTTGGTGCAGCGCCTACCTGCTCCAAGAGCAATGAGTAGTCCTTGTTATTGGGGAGAGGTTTTGGTCTTCACTGCTCCTTCTGGAAGCACTCAGGCTTAACCACCATATGGCTTGAAGCAGCAGGAGGCAACACAGCCTTCATTCCCTATTTGTCCAGCTATAATATCCAGGTATTTATTTAACTCCTTTGCCCTTCTCTTGGGTAAAAGGTGAAGAATTTACCATGTTCTTCAGATCAGGTAAAAAAAGCCCAAGTAAGCATAAACTCAATTAATGGCCACTTAGAGATCGACCTGCAGACTCCCAGTGCGGTCATCTCACTGCCACATATAACACTCACACAAGAAAGCTGCTAAGACCAATTCACAGCCCTCTACGTGCTGCGTCTGCAATGAACAGCAAGATCCCAGTATGGATGATCCACATCCCAGGGAAGATGTGCCTTCATCCTGCCAGCTCAATAGTCACTCTGCTGAAGTCCCCAGAATCAGATAGGCTGGGCCCATGTCTCTGACAGGCTGCAAATCCAAGCAGCACGAAAAGAAACCAACCCACCAATTCAAAGGCAAAGAAAAAGCTGGGAAAACACTGTTAAAAAGAAAACAGGAGCAAAGATAACATCCAGCAGCAGTCCCCTGACAACTATTTTACGCCTTTCATCCATCTCTGTTCAATACAGTCTTGCAGCAGGACTGGCTCTTTCTGGCTTGATGAAGAGAACAAGCGTGTAGACTTCAATTTCCATTAGGGGTGCTTGCACACTGCTGTGATATTAACAGAGAATTGCTTTCCCTTCGGTATTCATTTCAACTGTTACTTGACTGAGGGTTTTCCCCGTTTCGTTTGTACCCCGCATTAGTTTTCCCCACCGCATCAAACCGAAGTCGCACCAAACAAGCACAGCAGGTACCCTGTGTGTATGATATGGCATTCACACAAGAGATGGCATTCACACAAGAGAGAGAGGAGTACATGAATCACACCTTTGAGTCAGGGTTTCTGCTGGGGTTTTTGTAGCAGGCATCATAACTTTATAGAGAATGACAATACACGTGTGGAAGCTGCATCAGGACTGCCTGCCCAGCTGCGCTCAGATGTATTTTGCTTTGACACTGTCACCTCCTCCGGCTGGCAGAGCTCTAAACCAGAAAGCAAAACTTCCAAACACATCGGGGCTTGTTTACAAACGAGGAATCAGTGAATCCCGGTGAAAAACCCTTTTAAAGGCGAAATCTCTGCCTCTTTCAATCGCGTCCTGAAGAGTGCCAACCACAATGGGCTGCCAGGATGCTCAGATGGACAGCAGCTACCTCCTGACCCCAGCAGAGGCAATCATTCCCTTTGACCTTGCCTGTCCTCTTGTTTCTTTGCTCAGTTCCACCCTCCCAGGGGAGCCATTAAAGAAAGGAGGAACTCTGAATGAAGATTGACCACAGGAACTCCCCTCTGAGAGCCTAAACACCACTGTTGCTGCTTAGGAGCTATAATCAGTATTAATGAGCCTTGATTACCTTCTGATTTCCCCTGGGTCTTGGGCTGCAGGTCTGCAAGAGTTGATTAGGGGTTGCTGTAAAGATTTTTCTCAGACATGGCTGAGTAAATGTGGATCTCGGATCCTGGTCATCCCATTCCAGTGTGGATCAGCCCCATCTATCCTGATCTGGCAGTGTAATTCCAGCTCTGAACATCCCAGCTCTGAACATCCCAGCTCCTACAGGCTGTGGCAGGAGATGCCTCAACTCACTACAGTTTGCAGTTAGAAATTGTGCCAGGCTCTGATTTTTTGTGGCCTGGACCCATCCGTCCCAGCTTTAACCCAGGGGAACTTGGACTCCCTTGGTCACCAACAGAAATAGGCACCTCCAGAAGGCAGACCTGCACTGAAGCTCCTACAGGACTTGTACAAGGAACCCAGCAGGTATCTGAGCATCACCACATTCAAGCTGAAATCAACATCTGAACATTCCACATCCCAAAACAAACCAAGTGACTGCTCAGTCTCAGGACTCGCAGAGCCAAGGCTGCTGCTGCACTCTGCAGTCCCAGTGACTACTGGTTTGAAGGTACCACACTCCATCTTCCCCAGCTCTCTACAGGAGCTACACAGCAGAAAAAGGGACCAGCACATCTCCCCACCGCCACAATTTACAGAAGAACTTGTCCCTTAAGAACTAAGAAACCAGCTACGCATTTGGGATACCTTAAAAAGGATTATGCAGGGCTAAGTGTTTGCTGCTTAAACCCCAGAAGCCAAATACCAAACTTAAGGGCTTTTTATCCTGGTAAGCCCCACTGATGCCCAACCAACAGGCAAACCCTGTGCCCTGCACACCCTGCCCCACCAAATAAACCCCAGTGTGTCACCCTGCTAATGTCCCCTCCCTCTGCTGCAATGAAATCAGATTTTTCGCTTAAAAAGATGCGAAGTTCCCTTTAATATAGGATTCGGAGGCTTGCTTCTTTGGGTTATTCCCTCCTATAATAAACAGAGCCATAGCAAGACTCATGTGGTTGAGGTGTGTTGCAGCACAAAAAGGAGGTCAACTTGTTTTTCATTTCCTTAATGTCAGCGTGGGGTGAATGTGGCGACTGGAACGTGACACATTAAAGCGACTGAAATGAGGTTGCTCCCACCAAGCTCTGACTAAGCAGCTGGAGAGGAGCTCGTGAGGCATCCCACTGTGAAGGTGTCCCTGGTGCTCAGGGCAGATACAGCCACCAGGATAAAGTCCAGCATGGGATACCTGTATCAGCCCTTTCATCTTATACACTCAACCAGGAGGTCCCTACGTGTCACTGCTGCATGGGCTAAGTTGGGTGGCATCATTCCTGCCAGCAGCATCCTTGTCTGTGGGCAAGGGCTGGCTATGAACCACCACCCCTCAGCGCTTAGGGATGGATAAATGACACTGACAAACTAAATTTACCCCTCATGAGCAAAAGCCATAAACCAAGTATAGAAATACAAGTGGAAAACAAAACAAAACACAAGAGCTGCCTAAAAACCCAACCGAAGCAGCAGAAAAAAGGCTGGAGGTTCCCAGAGTCTCCTAATCCAACGCAAAAGATTATCCAGGAATGGATCTACATGAGATAACCATGTTTTTAATCAGTACCTTGCAAGTGGAAGGATTCACTAGGGAGACATTGAGAAACCCTGGACCTTCAGAGATGCAATTGAATCAACTCTCCATCCTCCTGCCACCATGGCCACGCCAGGATGTGGGCAGTGCAGAAAGGAGATGTCCTGGAGAGAGAGGTGGCTTCTGGCTGGGTTAAAAGGTAGGAACAAACTGGATGGGGATGGCACAAGGAAAAATTTAATAGAATTAGACACAGAGGAAATGTTCTTCCTTATTATAATTAAATTCCGTGCACTTGCTTAATTAACTGGATGTATGGTGCACCGAATGCAGATAAAAAATGCACCCAAACTATTTTTAACGCAGTTAAAAAGACGCATTAGGGTTGTAAATTCCAAGTAGGAAACGCAGGAATTGTGCTGCTCCATAGCGCACAGCTCTGAAAGTGCCTCCACGCTACTGCCCCAAATCCATCACTCCCACCTTCAGCTCAGGGACCAAACCTGAGCAGCTCACTCAGGGGATGACCAAATGCAGCTCCAGATGCATTGGGCTATGAGGGTGCCCAGTGCAAGTATCTTGGGCTGGCACAGAACACAGTGCCACCTTCATCTCCAGAAATAAGATAGCAGTAGGGACAAAAATCGCTTTCCAGTAACACAGCACTTCAAATTCAGCACCGCTGAACACAGGATGGGTTCCAATAACCAAGGTAAAAGGAGTAGAAAGAAAAGAGATAACTTAAATGATGCTAAGAAATCAAATGGAAGCATTTTGGAAGCAAAATGCCTCCCTGTGCAGGGAACTCCCTCGAGATCCAAGTGCTGCTGCATCCCTCAGGAAAGCCTGTCCTGTTATTTAGACAGGGCTCAACTTTCCAAGTTGCAGCTCAACCTTGAGCAGAATGAGGCCACGTGCTGCATTGCTCAGCCTCTGTCAAACGAAAGGTAGAAAAACAGAGAAGAAAGGTGCAGAGAGGCATACTGGGCAAGGATGAGAGATAGGGAAGGCTCAGGCCTCTGGGAGCCAGCCTCAAACACAGGACCCAACAGGCTCAGCTGCCCATGGGGCTGTACAAAATACATATATCATATATGATGTGCATACACACAGAGCTCCCACGAGCAGGTCACCCAGTTGTGTCAGTGTAGGAAGAGCTATTCAATCTGAACATGAATCACAACACAGAGGTAGAAAACACTGCTGCTCACGGAGCTTTTACAGAGGCAGCATCTGAGATGAGACCATGGTAATGGGTGTGGAGGGGTGGGAGTTGCTCTGAATTTCCCTGGTTTATGCATGAAATGGTGCAAAGGGAATGAATGACAATAGGAAGAGGTGGGAATCGAAATCAGATGGATTTGATCTAGGATGCAGCACTGGAAACAGATGCAACTTGCACAAACATCTCGAGGCAGCGCATCAATCACCCAGTGCAGCACCAGCCTGGAGATGGGCCTCTGCAGAGAGGCATTTGTCAGAGGTACCTATGCAGAGGCACCTCTCATTTATTATCCCGTCTCCATGCTGGAAGCACCTCCATGGTTTGTGTCTTGGAATTCAGGTGCAGAAAGGCTGCTCGAGCAGCACAGCAGCTCCGCACCTAGAAATGCGGCTTACGAGCATCTCTACGGGATAAAACCCAACCCTGCAGGCTCACAGAGTCATTCACACTGGAGATAGATCCTGAATCTTCATGCAAAGAAGTCCCTGTGAATAAAAGGAGCAGAGAAAGAGGGGTGCTGGTAGACGGGGTCAGGTTGGGGGGGTGGAAACAGCTACAGGACAGGGCTCCCTCATCCACAGTCTTCCTCAGGATTCGCACTCCTGCAGGATGAAGGCTAAAGGTGCTTTTCTGCTCAAGGCTTTGGCACAAAATGGGGGTTGGGGCCGGAGGAGACAGCGGGAGCCCAGCAGCACAGATAGGACGTTGCCCCAGGCACTGGGACATCAGCTCCAGCTCTCCCATACAAACTTTGTGACCTTAAGCCAGTACCTTTGAATGAGCAGCCACTAAGCTTTCCGTGTGTCCCGTCTGTTTGGATTACAGACTTCTGGTTTCCTCCCTGCCCCATTAAGGCACACACAGATCTGGCAGCACCGTGCCAGGCTCACCCAGGCACAGGGCAGTAACTGGTCCATGAGCTTATCTGTTGACTCTCTATGATGTTTACTATATCCTTCAGTTCTTTAAATAACGTATTGGCAAACCACCAAGGCTAAACCTATGATACGTATAGTTCAGAAGACCGGAGCATCCCCAACAAGGCAATCTAATGGTCTTCAGATGCAGCTGAAGCAGCCAAAGATGCTTATAAAGCTCTCACAGTCAGAGCTACCCCTGCCACTTGCCTTTCAGCTCCTTCCATCACCGTCATTGCCACCCCAGGGTCCCAGGGCTGGGGTAGCACCCATACTTAACAGCATACATAACATTGCACACAAGGTCCCCATCCGCATGCACACAGGCAAGCACCCAGCTCATGGTGTGAGCACTCGGCCCCTCCACATGAGTCTGGAGGATTTTGTGAGACAACCAACCTACAAGCACTGGACTTCATACTCCCCTGCAACTGAGCTCCATAGATGCTCCCTCCTCTTCTCTCCTATTTCCTTGTATTATATTTACTTCAGCACCTAAAGGGGCTGACAAGAAACTGAGGGGTTGGGGAGTAGGATTTGGCCTATAGGGACAGGACAAGGGGAATGGCTTTACCCTGCCAGAGGGGAGACTGAGATGAGCTCTGAGGCAGAAGCTCTTCCCTGGGAGGGTGCTGAGCGCTGGCACAGGGTGCCCAGAGAAGATGCGGCTGCCCCATCCCTGGCAGTGCTCAAGGCCAGGTTGGACACAGGGGCTTGGAGTACTCTGCTCTATGGAAGGTGTCCCTGCAATGGCAGGGGTTGGAGCTGAAGGAGCTTTAAGGTCCCTTCCACCCCAACCATTCCACGATTCTATGATGATACGAAGGACCCCAACTCCAGTGTACAGAAAATCCCCCCCTTCCACCCAGCCAGCAGTCCACCTCTCCAATGCCTCCCTGGAAGACCTCAATGTATAAAATGGCTGAGGACCAGAAAGCACATCCCAGCACCTTATCTGAGAAAAGCAGAACAGCAAAAGGAGGAGGGGAGGAAAAAGCCACAAAAGGCCCCAGAAATCCTCTTGCTGGGGCTGACAGAGGCCTCAGCCATGGTGAAAAACACACAAACAGAACAAACCCATCAGCACCAAAGGAAGGAGCACCCCAAGCCTGAGCCCAGCCCTGCAGAGGAGCCTGGTGGGACTGTGGAAAGTCCCAGAGGGAAGGGAGTTGCAGTAACACAGCAATTTATCCTGACCCTCCCTTTGCAATCCTCTGAACAACGGGAAGTCATCTGCTCTCCCTCTGCAGCAATGCCTTCAGAGATGAGCATCCCTCTGCCAAACGGCGGGCGAGATGTGGCCATTTCAGCCTCCAAAACCCGGGGTGGTGGAAGGGAAATGTGCACCCCAGGATGCTCCTTTGTTTACCGCTCCATCACTGTGCTGCCAGGAAGCCCCAGACGCTGATTAGCATTTCTTTCTAGACACATCTCCAATTCAGCCGCTTCCCACCGGGGGGATATAAGGAATACCGCCAGACCCCGGCGCAGACCCACAGCGCCGGCCCCACCGCAGCCACAATGGGGCTGGAGCAGGGAGAAAGGGGAGAAGGAGCGATGGAAGAGAGGGGGAAGGGAAGGAGAGACAGTGCCTGAGCAGAGCTTTTTGTTCCTCTGCTCACAGCATTGCTATGGTGATTTCAAGCGAGACGGAGGAACAGCCTCTACCCATCGCTCCCGCTGCACCGACCGCATGAGCAGCCCCTTCCCCCGCAAGCAGGAGCGGGCA
>JANRGW010037989.1:0-23542 GCA_024733675.1 Psilopsiagon aymara | reverse complement strand
CACTAAGCCATAACTAAAAACATTGGTGTTATCAGCGCTGTTCTCAGGCCACAAGTCAAAAACGCAGTGCTGCACCAACTACTAAGAAGGAGAAAAATGACTGCTACTGCTGAACCCATGACACTATCACAATACTAATAGCAATAAAATATCTTAAAAAGCAACTGTATGACTATTTCATGTACTGAACCATTTTATGGTAGCATTTATTTTCTGAATTAGTACACTTTTCAGCATGTAAGAGTTTATCTGCCAGCATTCATCATGGTCATTTTAATAGTATCTCCTGTTGACCTGATCATCTGGATGGCCTACTGCAAAACCTTTACTATCTTGCAGCCCATTAATTTTACAAATTTTAATTGTGTAGAGTTTTGACAGCTTTAATTTTCCTGATATCCTAGAGAGATATTATCAAAAGATGACAAATTATTTAAATTAATGCTGCAGTTGGCACACTAGGTAGGACTGCAGAGAGTGGAAGAGGAAGAGATGAGAAAAAAGAAAAGATTAAGAAGTTGTCATCTGAATCCAAATGCAAGGCTAAAGTTAAATGGTGACACTAAGCACAACCTTCAGAAAGATAGCCAGTAATCAGTATAAGCCTCCATGACACTATGTTGCAAACATATTTTTTCACATATGGTTCCTCTGTGGCTTTTTCTCTCTTGATATGTTGTGGCTAAGGTAATTCAGGGTTAGTTCAACTAAGCCAGAAAAAAACAAGCAAAGTTTGTTTCCTGTATTTTTGGTCTATTCCCAGTTGCTGTCTACTTCATTAATAATATCCATGAGGTTCACCAGAGATTTCAGTTTAAAATGTTGTAGTCCAAATCATCACCCCTTCTGGGGGCAACTGAAATCTAAAATAAAGCAATCCACTAACATTTTTGTAGCAACTTTCAAGCTGAAAGGAACAAATCACTGTCCTGAGTAAAGCAAGTGAGCACTGTTAAAATCAGGTTAAAATTATATTTTTGGGCATTAATCTCATAAAAGCCAGTCTGGCTCACATCCAGCTGCTTCCGTACCATTTTGTAAAGGTGACAAACTTAGTTCTCTCACATCACAGACTTAAATCAAAGACAAAACATTGCTTACTGAAGACTTCTGGTTTTGCCTTGTCATGTTCTTTTACTTCCTTTGTTATTGGAGAGCTTTGTCCTTATCCTTCTTGAGAGCCTATAACCTCCCCATTCTATTTTTTTGACATCACAGCTATTTTTCTGCCAGTGCAGTTCAGTGTCCATAGCCACTGGAGCTTCAAAGTCATCAGTTGACAAGCTGGTGTTTGAGATATATATGTGAACTGCCAGGAGGAAGAAAAGCTTTTAGTTCAAAGGGAATAGAAAATAAATGCACTGTTAATCAAGAAGGGTTTAAAAAGCAATCTCTATGTATTCAGAATAATAGAATCATCCTGTTGCAGATGCAGCCATGCCAATCCAAAGTGCTTTGATTTATTTTTTTATGAAATCAGTGCTCTTTGTCTCCTTGATTAATAACTACAAAATTATTTTAAAAAACATAAAACTAGTTTCATATCCTCTCTTTTGAAATTAAAGACAGTTTTTAATGGACTACTTAGAAATTTGTGTTAAATATACAGTTGAGGAATTGCACTTGTACTAATGTGTACTGACATTTTAAGGCATGAAGAGGTACTAAAATCATAGAATCAATACTCTGAAAAACAAACTGCACAACCATTCTCTTAAAACATTGATGTTTGCTTTCATGTGTAAAATGAAAAAAACGTCTTTCACTGAGCAAGCTGGCAATACCATGTGACATTGTATTCAAGACTAAAGCTCACCAGACACCGGAGGATTATACCCTTCCATTTCACATTCATTGCTTGTGTTCCCACTGCACACCTCTTCAAATCAGATTGTTGAGCTTAGCCACATAGCAGCAGTTCTTTATTGGGATATTATCTAAAGTAAAGTCATATTCTCATTCTACAAGCAGATTTTCTTTTGGGGTTCATAAAAGCCCTTAAAATAGAATATACAATCATTTGGTCATCTTGATAATATTATAGAATTAAGAGTGTTTGATTCATTGTTTCTCTCATAAAAGAAAGAAAAGCGTTGACAACAAAATAGTTATTTGATTAAAGGTATTTGGTTAATAGATACTTTGGAGGACTGTTCAAACCACAAATTCCCCTCAGTCTTACTCCTCCTTACTAGACCTGCCAAATTATGGCCTGAACTTTTTTTTTTTTTTTAATTTATTGTTGTTGTTTTGTTTTTAAAGTAGGCTTGAGAAGGTTTAAACTCCTGTTTGCCCTGTAAAGCAGGTATGCATCCCAGTTCAGGGTGTAAACAAGAAAACTGAGACCATTATTACTTTTTCTAGAACACCAGTAAATTTCATGTAAAGTTGCTAGGTCATTTTCAGTCAAAATCATTACTTCAGTTTCCGCTACACTCATAAACTTTTTGTGACAATAAAACGTATAATTTTCCTTGAAAAAATGCTTCACTAAACGAAAGAACAAACCTCATAACTTTACAAATAATTTTCCAGATGGTTGCATTTATGAGAAAGGGAAAGGAGACTGTCAATCTGAAATGATGCTACAATAATTCATAAACAAAACTAGATAGAAAAATGTCATAAGGCCACTATTAGATTTTCCAGTGCATATTCCATATAGATTAAGGATACCAAACAGAGTTCCAGCTGATATAGATTCTTTGATATTTTATATTTCTACTAAGAAAACCAGTGTGTTATTACTATCTCTACTGCCATTAAGACTAATATCTTTCACTTAAATTAAACTTTAATCTGCTTTTTCATATTTAGATAAAAGTCAGTAGGATGTGCCCTGGGTTTAATCTTTTGTGGGTAATTTTTTTCTTTGTTTCTTCATTTTAAATGTACTACAATTCTGGAAACTTGAGTAAATTTCCAGAAAAATAACAAAACTAGTAAAACTGTCATTTGGGGTCATATACTTCAATTACATTAACTTTTCTTGTGGAACAGGCAATATTTTGTCTCTATTTTCCATTGCTGGATGACAGAAATAGGATAATAGTGTAAAAATATGTGTCACAACGAAAATATTTTTTCAACTATGTGTTTAGTTATGGTTTAATTAATAATATTGAGGGACTTTTCATGCAAATTGGCCTTTAAGTGAGTAACCCTTTTAAATACTAATGAATATATAAAAGTGTCCTGGTTTCAGCTGAGATACAGTAAATTTTCTTCCTAAGTAGGTGGTATAGTGCTGGTTTGGGCTTCAGTCTGGAAATAATGCTAATAACACATTGATGTTTTAGTTGTTACTAAGTAGCACCTACTTGCAGTACAAGGACTTTTCAGTCTCTCACGCTCTCCCAGTGAGAAAGGGTACATGAAGCCAGGAGGGAGCAGCGACATTATTATAATTACTATTAGTAGCAATAGTAGTAGCATCACAGTGTACTTTAGTTATTAAGCTCTTCTTATCTTAATCTGCAGGTTTTATACTTTTTTGATTCTCCTCCTCATCCTGTCCGAGGAGGAGGGGGCAGTGAGTGAGCAGCTGTGTGGTACTTAGTAGGTGCCTGGGTTTAAACCACAACAAAAAGCAAACTGTGAATAGTCATTTTAGCAATTCAAATATAATGGCAACATTTCAGTTACATGAATATATATATCAACTCTACAGTATATATCTATTTTAAATGTATTAGTAGCTAGATATACATATGGAGTTGGTAACACATTCTTTCCCTTGGAAAATTCCAGCAGCTCCAGAATGACAGTTTTCTATACTACAGCAGCCTCTCTCTATTTCATGAATGCAGATTTTCTCAAATGTAGTTATTCCTCTGTTTCATTTGGATTAGACCCTGAGGTTTTACTCATTTTTCAACTATCAGCAGTCACTTTGTGGATGTCTTCACTTCAGCATTCTTCCCTTTCCCCATTTGATGCTCTTTCTCTCATCTTCTGCCATTTTCCCTTTTACTCCTATTGGGCATCATTGACTTTTTTTCCTTTAGTTTCATACATCCCATAGGCATCTGAACACCAAAAGTTCTTTAGCCATAACCTCTTTAGCCAATAATTTTTGTCTCTGGTCCCTTTCCTTTTTGCTTTGTCTCCCTCAGTACTTTCTCTAGATTACATTGCAGTGGCTGTCAAGTTCTGAAATATAATCAAAACGAACCTGCAAAGAATATCTCTGTTCCTTTCATCTCACTCATATATAAGGTGAGCCTCTTCACTGAGGATTTCCTATTCACTGACATATGTTCTTATTCAGAACTCCAGTACTCTTCAAAACTCCACTTGTCCTAACTTTCCAAGTTCTTCTATTGTACCCAACCACTGCTGTGTCAAGGATGACAAGTTTCATCAGCCTTACTATGTATGTCCTGCAAAATTTACTGTGCTTCTTCCAATATTGTATTTCATTTGCCACAGTTCATTTAGATTCTATGACTTCTAGAAGCAACTTCTTTCAGAACCTCTGAAAATTTTTTTTAGACGTAACACCTAAAAGTATATGTTGAAAATTGTTATCTTGTAACAGGAAAAGTAAAAAAATAGTAGCATAGTTAAACAAAAGGCTGCACTAACCTAGGCCAATAATTAACTCGCATAGTCGTTGGCTCCTTTTAGCACTGGTGTCCTGTATGTGATCTTGAGAATGGAGCACTGCACTGGAAATCAGAATGCATCAGTACATTGTTGAATGTAATCATATTTCTTACTTTAATAAGCCTTCATCATTTACAGGTAACCCTGATGTACATGACTACTTGTGAAGGCTTTAGAGGACTTCTTGCATGTCATTTATTGCACACCAAGGACCACAAATATTTTTCATGTGAGAATCAAGCTCAAATATGTATTGAGATTGGTCAAAACCTACTGAGGTGAGAAAGCAAGAGTACTTTCAGCAGCAGCAGACTTTTAAAAATAGTGGAAATGAAAAGTAAAGTTTGTAGATAATCATAGAAATTGGGACAGTTCTCACATTAGAATAAAAAACAAATTTGATGTGAGATGTAAATTTCTCCTTGATTCAAAACAGGACGACCGGTCTATCCAGGAGATTAGGAGAAGGAGATTTAATTGTTTAATTTCTACTGATAAGGGATAGTGTAGATAATATAAATTTCAGTCTTCCAGTTACTTGCAACAGGTTATTGACAACTTGGGCTAACACTTTTGGTGCAACTGTAACTTTTGTTTGATTATACTGTGTCTAAATAAGTGACATAACTGGATCAATATAAAAAAACATGAGCAAAAAAGCATCAGGATACATTCATCCTCATTCACTTCATTCACCTGCGATTGACTGTGACCTTCATATCAGTTGACTAAACTATGCAGTTCCAGAAAACAGCATTTTTCTTTTTCAATGAGTATCTAATGGAACTCTGGATCAATATTTTTAGCAGTTGCTGACAGACAATGCATATATTTGTTTTCATATAATGCAAACAAAACTATTTTTTGTTGTTAAAAAGAAAAGAAATTATAACATTTGCAAAATAAAAGTGGAAGTACAATTTATGTGACAATATCTCTGCAGAGATATTGAAAGATTTAGAGTGTGGTAAAAATTCTTAGATCCTCAGACTTTGCTAAGATATCTAAGCTTAATATTTTTGCTGGGAAGCTGATACATGTGCTGTTGGAAAATCATGCTAACAGTTTGCAAGTGATAAATGCATTGTGTTTTAAAGCTCTTTGTATCACATTTCACGTTATATTCTTGCTAAGCAGAGGTACCACTAATGTGTTTTTATCCTTTTACACACCTGAAGACTTTCTACTATCATCCACCATTGGCCATTGTTTGAATTGTCCAGAATACTCAAATGTCACACTGGACACTTAAAGACAGGGAAAAAAACCAAAAAACCCTGAAACACCAACGTAAGGTAGGTATCAGCAGATCCCTACTTACAGAAATAGAGATAAGAGGTTAAAAGCTTTGTTCTTAACCAGTGACAAAACAGACCGTCCTATCTGTAAATTAAGTTTCTGTAAATTAAATACACATTTCTTATTTTTAATTGAAATATTTTGCTTGAATTGTCTATTTGTGTGTTGTTCAGAATGCCAAGTTACATGGTACGAAATGGGTACATATTATTAGAGTATTAACTTCCTTGCTTTAAGATGGTTTTAAAATCAGTTTGAAACATTACTAAATGAAAGGGGGTTTTATATTTTAATGGTGGATGTCATTATATCAAAACCATGAAGAAAGTTGTTAATAACAATAAATGGTTTGTTGCTGTGCTTTGACAGGTGGAGTTAAAAAATTTATTTAAAAAATTTATTTAAAAGCACTAGAATTCTGTTTAAATCTTGTAATTACAAAGAAAGTGTTTAGGTTTAGACAAAAAAAAAAAATAAACAGTATCATTAATCTGTAATGGCATGTGTCATATGTTAAATTACATCAGGCTGCATCATCTGTAATCAGCTACATTAGCTGCTTTTTTTCTCTCTCATTACCTTCCTGCATAAAATATTCAACACAGGAATAGCTGAAATCAGTCATTATGTTTAAAAATGTAATGCAATAGTGACTATGCATTTAAAGACACAACTTTTCTAATGAAACCTTGTTACTAATTAATAGCTGTTCTAAATTTATCCCTTGATATTATTTCTGTTATTGCAGTACCGGAGCTAGGGTGGGGAGGGGGAAGCATTTTTTGTCATTTCAATTGAAATGGTATTAAAATATTAGTGCTTAGAAAAAGTAAACTACAGGGAAGGTTGCATTGTAAGAATCTCCAGCTCTTTCTAATTTTACTGCAGTAACTATGCTTTCCAGTTTTATGCTAGTAACGGTTTGTAGTAATGTTGATAACTAGCCTAGATTAAATTTTGCATGAAATCAGAATATCTGAGACAATTAACAATTGAAGAGTATGACTAATTCAGTTACCTTTAGCTGCCTAAAGCTAGACATCTTAGTCAAGCTTTGCTCTGTATGCCAAGCTAGGTTCCCTCTCTGAACTCTGAAGCATGATTCAACATACCTTGGTTACTTATTTCTCTACTCCAATTGGAAAGGAAGCAGAGATGACTTACTTATTGCAGCTGTCTACCTAATTTTTAGACAGATATGTTAGATAATGTTTTTTCTCTAAGCATGATACAAGACAAAACAAATAGACATAGGCAAAAACCTGTCAGACCACGGTAAGATAGTGAGACACTGTTAGTCATAAATACCAGCAGCGATATCAAAACCTCATCTGCTTAATTGTTGCTTATTGCTAAGCATCACAGCAAGAGAGGCGTCAATGAGAACGATGGGTGTTTTGTGTATGCTACTGTGACATATCAGTCATGAAGAGGAGTGGCAAGGGAGCATTCATAAAGAATCACTTATCCACTTGTTAAATTTTTAATGCAGGAGTGGACCTATGATCAGAATCAGGAGACAGCCTCTCAATAGGGATCTAAGGAAGAAAGCAAAATTTGTGAAAGGCCTTGAAATAGAAAACATATTAGCTGCTTGTTTCTGTATAGAAGATACTAGTGAAGGAATGTAGAAGAGTGCTATACTAAGAGTCAAGATGAAAAAATTTGATTTGTAACAGTATTCTTAATGGATAAAAGTAAATCAAGATGTGCTTGACAAGATAAAATAAACAAAGACTGAAAAAATCAAAGAAGACACTGGCCTAGACTTTAGCCATGCGGACTCTTCTCAGAGATGTGGGACAATAAGAATCTGAAAGATTAAAATGTAACTTGGGTATGATGGCCTAGAAAGCTTGTATTAACTAGAAAATTACAGATTTCAGTGACAGGGTTGAATTTAATTTATCTGAACGTAATTTTTCTAAACACTTTCATATGGGTAAATTTCCTTTATTGGCAAGAGACAGTAACAAGCTCTTTTACATCACAATTCATCTCACCTTGAAAGAGGGAAATAACTGAGGCAGCTTAAAGAAAAGACTAAGAAATTTGGAGTCTGACATTACAGCTAAGTATTTGTATGAAATGTCAAGACACAGGCTGAAAATTTTAAAAGTCAACATCTCTGCTAGAAACACAAGCCAGTGTAAACAAAACAAAGGCACCTCTTAAAATACTTCCTTCAATATTTTGAGGCAAAGCAAGCTTTCTCTTACATGCTGGTTTTGTTGCACCAGTGCAACGGCAAGCAATATAGGCCATGCAGCTATTGGCTCTACAGTCATCCCCATCTATCATTATTGTACTATGTGCCTGCATACGGGAAGATTCTAAAGAGCTTTTACTTCAAACACCAAAGTAAGATGACTGCAATTTCTTCTTCCCTTACATACGCTGTACAAAGACTGTAGATGACCTTTCCTGTACTTAGCAAAGAGCAAGACAAAACCTAGGACATTGTGTTTAACTGATTTTCTTGTATGGCAGGGGAAAAGTCTGAGTCTGAGCTATCAGCAGTTTGACGACTGCTGTCCTTAAAGTAATTTGCTACCTTTGAAGTGAACTAAATTTTGGTAATAGAGGATAGTTCATATTTAAAAATATCTAATCAATTACAAGGAATGTTTATTGGAAGGCTAAACTCCCATCTTTTTAATATATAAGCAATATATTTTGGGTATATGAAGTCAAATACACAGATGATGTAAATTAACATAATTACAGAAAAATAAGCATCAGTGCTTTATTTTAAAACAGATGCAGATTTGTCATTTAGCTAAATTAACCTCTGAATTCGGCTTTTTTTTTTTTTTTTTTTTTTGAACAACATGCCTTATTTTTTACTTAACATAATTGTGCTTCATAATATAAAGATTTTATGCATCTATCACAAGTAAATCTAAACAGTTTTTGAAACAATGCATAACGGCTAACAATGCAATAAATTGATTTTCAGAGAAATGAGAAATATGATTGGGTGGCAGTCAATGCTGTATGTCAATTTAGTGTCTCAATAGTACAGAAGTGTAATGGAAGTCTAATCCAAAAGGTGAGAAAGGTAAGAATCTTGACCTTACTGGAGGGTTGCTGTGACAAATACAGGGGGAAAGGAGTTTCCTTAGCAGTAGTTCCAGCTAGGATCAGGGTACTAGAAAGAAATGTTGCATCCATTTACACTTTAAAATGCTCTTATTTTCTCTCTTGACTTTTTTATAAGTAAAAAAAATAATATACTGTTCAATTTTAATCTAGATTTATTTCCTAATTAAGCATTTAACCATGAATAGTCTCAGACTTGTGCAAATAAAGGCTTATATTATCAGAAAATCAACTCAATACATTGTATTTAATTTTTCCTTGGTTTCCTCTGATCACTAAAGTAAAAACTAACATGTTAAAATCAATATAAATGAGTAGTTTCTTTTTCTCTCTCTTTTGGAAAATACATGAATTAGTAAACACATGTAAAAATCTAATCTCCTAAAAACATTTCAACTCATCTCTAAATTTTATCTGCCTAATCATAGCCCAGTATTTTCCAATTTTTCAACATTTGACCTGAAAACTGAACATGCCACAAATTCATCATGACTGGGAGTGAGCAAATGACAAGAAAGAATGTGGATAAAAAGCTTATAGGAGGTAACAGAACAGGGACAATGAACAGAGCAGTGAGTGGAGTGTGACAGAACTAAAAGAAAGGCAGCACGGCTTTTGTCTGCAATGGGAAATATATAGATCAATATTTTCAGAAGAGGATGAAAAAGAGGGCAAAAGAAAGTCCTCTATTGAGAAGAGACAAAAGAGAAAGAAAGGAATAAATAGGTACAAAATGTGGGAGGGAGAGAAGGAAGAATTTATTTTAAAGGCCAAATTTTCCCTTCTTAATAAATAAATTAACTAAGGCCCCTGAATTTATTGGTAAAATTTAAAATTCGTGTGGTGATAGTAAATTGTGTATACCTGCAATTGGTCACTAACACTGAGGCCGTGTGATATAGATTAGCTCATATCCAGACTGTGATGTTTCTTCCCTTCCAACATAGAGTGGCAACTTCAAATTGCCTGCAAAGAATGTTTTCTTGCTCATGCTTACTCAGTGATTCCTGAAAACAATGAGGAATGTCTGTATGAGCTAAAATGATTCTACAGAAATTCATAATAATTTAGTGATAGAGATGATGACATGTCTATGCCCATTAATGTTCCTTGGTATTATTTAATTTACTGGCACAAATTCAACTACAAAATCTATGAGTTTTTCTCCATGATGAATCTACTATGAGGTAGATAAAGACCATCGGCCACATTACACTTACCATTTACACATCTTGGATTTTCCTCTACGGGTCAAGTAGGTAGATTCAGTAATATTGCTAATAGCAATAATGTTATGAATGGGTTTATAAAATTAATTTTTTAAAAAATAGGATTTATATTTCACCCTCAATTTCAAAGTTCATAAAATTATTATTTTTCTAAATGAGAAATGAAAAGTATCATTTTTTTTTCCTGCATTCAATTAAATTTATCTTAGGGGCAGAAATACTGTGACTATCAAAAACAAAACCAAAAAATGCCTTGATCCTTATGGTGAGGAAATATAAATGATTTCATATTTGATCATAATAGTGAAAAACAATTCTCCTAAACATAGCAAAGTAGAGAAATTGTGGAAAACTTTAATAAAATATATGGCAAAATAAAATTACGGTTCCTAACCTTGTATTAGATTAAATGAGACTCATTTCATCTATTGCTTATCAAAATATACAGTGACATAAGTGAAACTAGCAACTGATCCATTAGTCCCTGCATTACACGACTCTACAGGAAGTTCTAAGCAGCAGTTTCCAGGGTCTGGGAACACACTTCACTGATTTCCCTGAAGCTTTGTGCTAGTGTGCCTTAAAAAGTTTTTCCCCATACAATATATATATTATATATATTATTATATATATTGCTGGATATTACAGGATCAAGACCTATCTTAATATTACCTATCAACAGGGTATAAAGATATTAGCCACTTTTCAATATTTTTTAATTATTTCTCTACTTGTTTCCATCAGCAGCATGAAACTTCAGCAAAACTGCATTGTAGATGATTTAGGAGTAAAAATGAAGAAAAAATTCAGAAGCAGAAACTGAATGTATTTTCTTTTTCAGGGACGATGCAATAACCAAGTTATTTCAATAAGTAGTAATTAATCAAATTAATTAGCAATATATTTCTAATTTAAAAACTGGAACAGGTAATAACTACTGAAATTATGCAAAATTTAAAGCAAGCAGAAGATGTATTTTAAGAATCCAGTCTGTGAAAGAAGAAGAATCATTCCAAATGACAGAAACCAAGCAAATAAGACTAAGTCCCTAATTTTACCATTTCAATTTCAGACACCTTTTCATGTTAGATATTTTCAAGTTGTTCACATTCTGGAATTTACTCATAAATATAGAAACTGGATGCATATTTTGAGTCTGATTTTTGTACTTCTGGGCCACTGCACATTAGGATTTTTCATGCCTTTCTACAGCCATCATAAGATATAAGAGATATGATTAAGTGAAGTCAAGTTGAAGATTTGGATTAAAATTCTCCAAAGGGTTAAAAAACGTGTTCTCATCACCTAGGCTTAGACATACAGTTCCCACAGCACCTCACAGGGATAGAAGCTGTCACTACCTGCTCAGCCACTTATGTGCCATTGTAAACTTCCACTTTCTATTGTTATTATCATTGTCTAAATTGGCAGATGAAAAAAGCCTCTGAAAAAAAGAAGAAAAAAAAAAAAAGCTAATAATTGGAATGCAAGACTAAAATCAAAACAGAAAACTAGAAAACAAGGTAAGTGACACCTGAAAAAAGCAGAAAATATTGCATGGCAATATTGCGGAATGGGTTTGATACATATAACACACAAACAGGAGAAGTTTTAGTTTTAAATTGACCGTTGATAAACTTAATACAGTAAGCAAAATAAAAAGGCACCCAACCAAACAGATACAAAACCCAAACAAGAGTAGTTCTTTTGTATTACAGAATCATAGAAACATAGGGTTGGAAAGGACCTTAAGAAAATCTAGGTCCAGCCCCCTGCCATGGGCAGGGACACCTCACACTAAACCATATCACCCAAGACTATGTCCAGCCGGGCCTTGAACACCGCCAGCAATGGAGCATTCACAGCTTCCCTGGACAACCCGTTCCAGTGCCTCACCACCCTTACAGTAAAGAATTTCTTCCTCATATCCAATCTGAACTTCTCCTGTTTAAGTTTGAACCCATTACTCCTTGTCCTCTCACTACAGTCCCTAATAAAGAGTCCATACCCAGCATCCCTGTAAGGCCCCCTTCAGATATTGGAAGGCTGCTATGAAGTCTCCATGCAGCCTTCTCTTCTCCAGGCTCAAAAGCCCCAACTTTCTCAGCCTATCTTCATATGGGAGGTGCTCCATTCCCATGATCATCCTTGACCCTCCTTTGGACTTGTTCCAACAGTTGCATGCCCTTTTATGTTGAGGACACCAGAACTACACACAGTACTACTCCATGTTAGGTCTCATGAGAGCAGAGTAGAGGGGCAGGATCACCTCCCTCGACCTGCTGGTCATGCCCTTTTGATGAAGCCCAGGATATGTTTGGCTTTCTGGGCTGCAAGCGCACACCACCGGCTCATGTTCATTTTTTCATTGACCAACACCCCAAAGTCCTTCTCTGCAGGGCTGCTCTCAATCTCTTCTCTGCCCAACCTGGAGCTGTGCCTGGGATTGCTGCAGCCCAGGTGTAGGACCCTTCATTTGTCATGGTTAAACTTTATCAGGTTGGCATCAGCTCACCTCATAAGCATGTCAAGGTCCCTCTGGATGGCATTCCTTCCCTCCAATGTGTCAACCAAGCCCCTCAGCTTGGTGTCATCAGCAAACTTGCTGAGGGCTCATTCAATCCCACTGTATTAAAGGATATTGAAGATCCTTTATTCCTTCTGAAGGATATAACTATCTTTCATACTGTTGTGGTTTAAGCCACTAGCCTAATCTCCCCTTATCTCTCCCCTCATCTCTCCCCTCACTCCCAGAGGGTAATTGAAAGAATGTTACTCCCAGAGGCTGAGATAAAAACAGTCCAGTAACTAAGGCAGAACACAAAACCACTACTGCTGCCACCAATAACAATAATGATAAGGGAAATGACAAGGAAAGAGAACACAGCTGCTCACCACCTGCTGACAAATACCCAGCCCAGCCTGAGCAAAGACCCAGACCTTCCGGGTAACTCTCCCTACTTTCTATACTGGCCGTGACGTGCTGTGGTATTACCCCTTTGGTAGTTTGGGTCAGGTGTCTTGTCTCTGCTTCCTCCCGGCTTCCCCTCCTCCCTGGCAGAGCATGAGACTCAGGAAGTCCTTGGTGAGAGTAAACATTACTTAGCAGCAACTAAAAACATCAGTGCTATCAGCATTGTTCCCAGGCTGCAAGTCAAAACCACAGCAGTTCACTAGCTACTAAGAAGGAGAAAAATGACTGCTACTGCTGAACCCAGGACACATATTAAGTTAAAAAAAAAAATAATAATAATTTAAATTACTTCGAAAATGACATGACTTCACTATTCACAATTAGGCCAGCTCATGCATTTTCCATTTCTTTGCGTGAACATCAATTGAAGATCTGCACATCGCTGATAAATCTCACAGTACTCTACCTTTCCCAGTAATGATGCCTTAGGCAAGACCTAAGTGAGCAAAAAGAAAGGTTTAAAACACTTAATACAATTTCCTAAGTTTTCTTATCTTTTCTCTTAATAAGTTGCCATGCCTTGAGACTTTGAAACCCAGCATGATTTTCAATTATCCTTGTGAACATATAAGTTGTACTTAACCAAACAATACTGAACGATGTATCTAAGCAACTAACAAAGCTTCAATTTGCAGTATCAGGCTTTAAATTCTGGAAGTTATCTACCCACAATATAAAATCAAATAGAAAACTCCTCTCATTGCTGTAGTATTTGTCAGGTATATTTAAATAATAATAAACATCTGAAGAAGTTGCACTTTTCTCAGGCTTTTATTTTTGATCAAAGTCAGAGACAGCATTTCTTGTATTTTCTTTCAGTTTGAATTTTAAACTCGATTGAACAACATGGTCTATCAGTTCTTAGGATCATTTCTTTTAGTTATACTATCTCACAGTACCTATTCAAGAAAAAAAAAAAAAAAGAAGGGAAAAAAATAAAGGTCAAGAACAAAGAAAATTACTCAGTAGTTCCAGTTTCATATATACAGAAAACCAACCTTGTTTCTTCCTCCATGCCCTTTTCTCTCTCTCACTGAGGCAGAAATCTCTGTTTATACTGTTCCTTTAAATTATCATGTGCTTCTATATTTGAGTATATGTTTAATTTTTTTTCTTAGTTAATAGTTCAACTTGTAGTCAGATATCCATCATCACAGCAGTTCAGTGTGAATTCCCACATCGACAATGCATTTTAAGGACACACACAGTTCATAGTTGTCTGAATAACTTTTCAGTACTTTTACATCTTATTTAAAGTGAAGTAGGATTTGGCCTGACATTTGATCGGCACATGAGGTATGCAGCAGCCTGCAATACATGTTTAAGAAGTACAAAGATACTCAAAATAAAAATTGTAACTTTTCTTTTTAAGCACTCATACTTTCTGATTGGAAATAAGTCTATGAAGAGAATTCAAGACAGCACTACAGACTTTAACTGAAAGGTTAATTCATTGTGGGAATATCTTTAGGAGTCAGTGGGGATGGCTAAATACAAAATCTCAGTGGACCAACCGTTGATTTCTTCCATTCATTCAGTCATCCTTTCTCCACACAGAGGTGTCATGGCTTTAGCAGTAGCAGTCATTTTTCTCCTTCTTAGTAGCTGGTGCAGCACTGTGTTTTTGACTTTCAGCCTGGGAACAGCACTCATAACACCAATGTTTTCAGTTATGGCTTAGAATGTTTGGTTTGACCAAGGACTTTCCGAGCCTCATGCTCTACCAGGGAAGAGGGGAAGCCGGGAGGAAGCAGAGACAGGACACCTGACCCAAACTGACCAGAGGTATTCCATATCACAGCATGTCATGCCCAGGATAGAAAGTGGGGGGAGTTACGCGAAATGTCTAGGTCTTTGCTCGGGCTGGGCTGGGTATCAGTCAGCAGGTGGTGAGCGGTTGTATTCTCTTTCCTTTTTATTTCCCTTATCATTATCATTATTGGTGGTAGCACTAGTGGTTTTGTGCTCTGCCTTAGTTACTGGACTGCTTTTATCTCAACCTGTGGGAGTTACATTCTTCCGATACTTCTCCCCAGCCCCCTGGTGGCTGTGGGGGAAGAAAGCGGGGGAGTGAGTGAGCGAACTGCATGAGAGGCTTAAACCACGAAAAGAGGTTAACATGTGTTCCACACCCATAGGCAGTATTTTTCATAGATGACTGCAAACCTCTGCTCCCTTATGGGTAAAAGGATCCTCATTTGTTGTCATAAGAACACCAGTGGTGTTTTCAGGAATTTCCTAACACACAGCTTTTGAGATCTTGAGGTGTCAGAGTTCAAAAAGGATTTTGCTATTTTCTCAAATGGAGGCTTTGCTGTACAGTTGCGTAGAAAGGATCCTGCATTTCGGGGAGAAGACAGACAATAATATCTACTAGTTAATTGGGGGTTGAATAGATCACAAAACCTCATCATTTTAGCAAAAGAAAAACTGAAAAGGAAGGATGGCAGATGTCTTGGGCAGGGAAAGTTTCAGGCAGAGGTGATAAGGTACGGCAATTTCACCTAGGAGCTTGTGTTTTATGCCTTGGAGTTTGCTAGGAAGATTTCCCAGCAAAATCTAGAAAAAAAATGCACCAAAGCCTATGATGTTTTGCATGCACTTAGGTGTCTATTTTTACAAATGTAGTGAACTATTCTTTACTTCAGAGAACTAATTTTAGCGAGTTTAGCAGGTTCTTTGCCTGTTAAACTATCCTGTCTTCATCTTACTTAAAGATGAAACAAATGTCTTCCAATACATAGGATTAAAGTGCTACTTTAAATATAGACTAATTGAGAGTCGTGTTATGTAAAGTTCTCCTCATCTTACAACAAAACTGAAAAATAATAAAATAAAATGAGGAGCAGTGATGCATAAGCTCAATATATTTGCACAAACTAGGAGTATGTTAGCTTTGTCTTGTTAAATATTTCTTAAGCAATTTTTAATTGACAACATATGTTGAACATCACATAGCAATGTGTGCAAAGCACTTTACATCTGTCATAGCCTCCTGAAGCTAATCTGTCTTTAATGTGCTAGCTGTCTTTGTATTGCTGCAGGCTTTGTTTCTGTTTACTGCCTTTCAAAAGGAAGGTGAAAAAAACCCCTCAATGTTAACTCTCTGTCAGAACAGGCTTATTTTACAAAGATTTTAATTCTATTAATCTTTTGACTGACTATCTGTTAGGAAATCATTATTACCAGGGACAGTGGCTTACACAGAAAGTAAAAGTCAAATTCAATTTCTTTCAAAGTAAATTGTACACTTTGACTGAGCTTCCAGAAATGTGACTCCAAGTCTCACAGGAATTTAATTATTCTTTTCATTTTGCTTTACTGAAAAAAAAAAAAAAAAAAGTGAACAATTTATCTGATTTTTTTTCTGTAGTTTTTAACTTTTCTTTTAAATATGAAATTTAGCTACCTACTTTTTTTTTTTTTTTTTTTGTGGCTTTATAGAAGCTAATTTCTGTAGTACCCTACACAAAGGTAGCTTTAGACTCTGAATTATATTAAATTGTTCTGCAACCTTATTCAAGTTACTTATCCATATCATCACTTCCATATCTGGAAAAAACATATAGTCAACAATATTATTAATCGATATACGTAAGTCTGAGTTGTAGGCATGAAAACCAATGCAAAATGTAAAGTTTATTATAGGATTTTTTTTCATTTCTAATTTATATATGACTTTTGTTTATAGAAATCATCACAGTATGTGGCACAAAAAGGTATATCTTTAAAGAACTTAAAAAAAGAATATGTTCACAGAAAACAGCATGTAGAAAATACACTAAGAAGATGAGGCTCAAGAGATATCTTATCAATGTGTATGAAGGGAGTGTGTAAACAGAATGTAGTCAGACTTTTTTCAGTGGTGCCCAGTGACAGGAAAAGAGGTTCTGTCAGAACATTGAGTATCATGGTTTTAACCCCAGCTGGCAACTAAGTACCACTTGCTCATTCCTCTGCCCCTGCCCCAGTGGGATGGGAAGGAAAATTGGAAAAAAGTTTAAAAGTCATGAGTTAAGAACAGTTTAAAAATTGAAATAAATATAATAAAATATACTGCTACTACTAGGCAATGAAGAGAAAAAGTAAGGAATAAAACAACAACAATAACAAAAAGACCTAACCATGTGATAGAGAATTCAGTTGCTCAGCAACTGCTGACCAACCATGCTTAAGCAGCAATCATCCTCTTCTGGCCAACTTCCCCCAATTTATATGCCGAGCATAAGGTTCTATAGTACGGAATATCTCTTTGTGTAGTTTGGATCAGCTGTTCTGGCTGTGCTTCTTGTGCCCCTCTTCACTGGTAGAGCTTGGGAAGCTGAGATATCCTTGGCTGAGAGTAAGCACCAGCAACAACCAAACCATAGGTGTGTTATCAGCATTATTCTCAGACTAAAACCAAATCATAGCACTGTATCATGTACTAGGAAGAAAATAAACTGTATCCCTTCTGAACCCAGGACATTGGGAAAGACGTTTTTTACCATGAAGGTGGCTGAGTACTGGCACAGATTACCTGGAGGTGTTGTGGGATCTCACTCAGAGCAATTAAAAACCTGTCTGAGCATGATCCTGGACAGCTGGCTGCATGTGGCCTTGCTTGAGAAGTGTGATTGGAACTGGTGACCTCCGGAGGTCCCTCTCAGCATCGACCATTCTGTGATCCTGTGACTATGATACTGTAATGATGCACTGAAACAAAATGTATTTCTGATGTGCTGCAATATCATCACATATTGAGTAAAGGTATACAAGATAACTTCCGTAGTTTTCCATGATTTATTAAGTGGAACAGTTGCATGCTTTCTTTGCCCCCCCACCGAAAAAAAAGGCAGTATCTTTCTACTGAAGATGCAGTTTTTACCCACGTTCACCTGGGCATTTGGGTTTTCATACTTCAGTAGTTTACATTCATTTCTTAACTTTTTGTTGAAGGGGCAGAAAGTATATCAAGGGAATGTAAGATCTAGCACGAAATTGGAGAGGCTGATATACTACTAATGTAATGTATTGTTTCAATTTACTGTTTCAGTCTATCTATAGTTTGTCAGCAATTTGTTTCCTTTGAAGTAAAAGAGAAATTTATTAATTATAATAGAAGCAGGACTGGCTGTGTGAGAGCACTGTCATTATGCCTGCCTTAGTTTCCCTTTTATTCTACATCTGAACTAAAGGAAAGAATGTGTTAAAAATCTTACACTGTGATGGGAGATTGTAGATATTTATGGTAGTATATGCAGCACTATTGGGAATTCAGTGGGACCCTCCTATCCGAGGAATTGTTCTTCGATGGGAACGGAATTTTCATCTCCCAGGCATTTGCTTTAAGCAGTGAATCCCCCCTGAAGGGAGGAACAGAAAACCAATATAAATAGGAGTTGTATTAAAGAAAAGAGCAGGTAGAAGACTAAGAGTGTATTTCACATATATTTTCTTTGGAAGTGAAGCCAATTTAATAGGTCTTTACTCCCTTCAAAATGCACACACCTCAACCCCCCACTGCTCGTTCTCACTCACCGCCTCCCTTTGGTGCTGCTGAAAACATTTGCAAAGCCATAATGTAGAATAGATGCCTGAAATGAACTGTATTAATAAAAGAGTCTCCAAGGTTGTTATTCAAGTCAATTGTTGATTTACAACACAGCCTTACAAATATTTGCACTGCTGTGTTGAAGAAACAGTGAATCCTAGCAAATTAGCAAGAATGAGCAAGTGGTGTTAGAAAAGTGATCTTTTAAACCAGCTTTGCCACTAAAGAGTACATGGAACTGCACTCTGAAAACCCATGGAGAAAGAAAGGATTTTTCAGGTATCTTATGCTGCTTTGCATAATAAAAGCTTTCCTCAGTACAGTCTTAGTGTTCTGACTTCATGAATTTGGCTTAAGATTAGATGTCTAATAAATGTTTGATTGTCTTATTATCATTATTAGATCACACTAAATTGTCTTTAAGGGTGTTCAGTTCCAAAGTGGAACAGTTTAGTTGTCTCTCTGGTGGGACATAGGACAAATTGACATGTTGTGATTCAGTCTCTTCATAAAGGAATTGACCGATTTATTCTGGCCCACATAACTGTATAGAGCACTTGATCCAGGGGATCACTTGGGGGACCTGCATAAAGGTCTGACCCTCGCATAAAATCACAGGGGAAAAACCCATTTTAACTATGTCCAATGCAGAAGGAAAATAAGTGTTCCCAAACTTCAAGAGAACTGGAAGTTGGGTATAAAGCATCAGTCAACAGTTTATCTTTTCCAAGCCTTCCCTGTTTTATGCTCCAAACATATTTGGTATCAATAGATCAGAAAGTCAGATATGAATAATTCAGTGTGCCATGAGTTATGCTAGTAGTGCTATAAATTGATTGTAATTCAGTTCCCCAAAAGAGAGAATTGTAGTTTTTGTCTTTACATTTTAATTAGTTATATTTCTGAGCTAATTATTAGTAACTGCTGATAATGACTTCAGTGTAAAGTTTTGAGGTTCGCTTGAATGCAATTTACGTTACTCCTTTCTGCATCACCTGATGACTAAATAGCATTAGTATGAGCAGATTATCTAAAAATATGCAAACAGTAAACTTCCTCCAAAAATTACACAAAAAATTTTAGAATGCCACAATATATATATAATATATATGTTTGGTTGTTTATATGTTGTTCATATATCAACAATATCAAGATATTTTCATATAAACTTAGAAAAACCTCAAGAAATTGCTACCTTTACTCATTGCCACTGAAATGAAACAAAGATTTCCTTTATTTCAACAAAATAAGAGACTGAAATAGCACAATGAAAACAAGGCGAAGATGTAGTAATGCAAACAGAAAAGCAGCACTACCATGACCTTGTCTTTTTCTATTATCTTAGCTTTTTTGAATGAAGTCTTACAGCAGCATGAAGACTTATTAGACATTATCACCAATGATTTTCTCAGAAACATCAAATCAATGACAGCGATCTTAACTCACATTGGTTTTCAATCCATCTTAGCTCTCTGGTAAAATGAACCCTCTAGGGCTTCATAGGAAGTTTAAATTACAGTAGTTTGACTGCTGACTATTACTGAAAGAACTTTAAAAATTGTGTGTGTTGCTATAAATCTTCTGTTCTGATTTGCAGCAAAGTGAGGCAAGACATTCTGAAAATTAAATCTGTAATTTTGATTGCATCCAAGTCTCAGACAGAGTAAGCATCCATCTTTTTTCTCACCTTCTTGATTAAAAAAAGAGAGAAAAAAGAAAAAAAGAAAAGAAAAATAAAAGAGCCTTCAGTAAACAGAAAATACAGAGAACTGAAAATGATAAGAATAAGACAAATTGTCTCAGTTACCCAAACACTTAATAACTAGTCAGTTCATATCTGGCTTGCTAGTAAACTTTTCAAATAACATAGTACTACAAAACACAGAACAAAGTCCCAGCAATATGTTAGAAGTCAACTATGTTATAGAACAGTGAAAGCCAATGTCCTCATTCACAAATCTGTTTATCTGGAGAAGTATCAGTATATGCCAAATTATCTTATTTAAGTAAGTCAGTGGAAGTCCAGTATTCAGTCTATAGAAACTCTCCAATGTAGTAATCTTCCTGAATATCTCTTCTAATGGTAGGTGTAGACAGAAAGTTAAAAAATGCACCTAAATATTGCATCATATTTGCCCGAGGTTCTCTTAACCTGTCAAGTGCATGTAATGAGTTTTGAGTCACTTCTGGTTTTCATTGTTATCCTAAAACTGAAAACTGACATTTTTGTATAGATAGGTGCAGACTTTTCCTATGGCTAGGGTAAGGGATGTTTATGTTTTTAATTTGTCTTAGGTAAACTCCATTCCCCTTGTCTTTACACTCCTCTTTCAGTCAAACAAAGTTGCCACCAGAATAGACTAGTGTTTTGGATGTTTTTATATTATCTTGCTGCATGTTGTCAGAACTGTTTTTGCTAGATTATTTTTTGAATTTGAGAAGTGACACTTCTCTGTAATGCAGCCAAGCACCCAAGAGAAAGATTCTGTCTTCAAGTGCTGCTTTTGAGACACTGTAATCCTGTGCTACATGAAAAAATACAGAGTAAGTTTGTACTTAGATCTTCCCCAGAAAATGCAAATAGTTATTTTGGTAAATACTCTTGGAGCTTTGAGACATTTTGTAGAATCATAGAGTCATAGAATGGCTAGAGTTGGCAGGGATGCTTCACACTAGGCCATATTGCCAATGGGGCTGAACAGCCCCAATTTTCTCAGCCTGTTTTCATACAGGAGATACTCCAGCCCCCGATCATCCTCATGGCCCTCTTCTAGGCTTGCTCCAACAGCTCCATGTCCTTCTTATGTTGAGGATACCAGAACTATATACAGTACTCCAAGTGGGGTCTCACAAGAACATATCAACACCTGGCACTACTCTGTGGGTCAGAAACTACATTTCTGATAGGCGAGATGTTCCATACAAAGGGAAACAACGCACAACACAATGCACAACTAGGAGTTTCCTTCCATTAAAATCTTATACATTTTTATAAAATATATGTTTAAAATTTGAAGATTGAAAAATCTTTAGAAAAGCATAGCTTTCTGCTTGGTTGGTGTTTTTTTTCAGCTTAGCTGTTTTTTAAGTCATTTATGACACTAGCAATTTTTAAGACAGTTACATCTAGGTGAGGGTGGAGTGCTCATTCAAATCACTATTTGAAAACAAAAAATGGCTAGGATACTGAATTGGAGTCCTTTGAGCATAATCAGAAAAGATTTGCTGTCATTTTCAAAAGCTCCTCCTAAAATGACTACACCTTAGGGCAGTTATCTTTCACTGCTTATGGACAAAAAGACAAAACTGATATATTTGTTCAAATTACAAAGAAAATAGCCAAAATCAGTGGTGTCAAAAGACATGCAAATCTTGAAATTCTGTTGGGAAAAAAGCAACTGTGTCTTTCCTAGTGGTTACATTCAAGTTCAGGTATATTCTCTTCATTTTCAATTTCCCAGGAAAAGGTGCCAAGTAATTCTGAAAATATAGATTGCAGTCTGTACTTGTTTGATTCTTTTTTTCATCACAAAGCTCTTTCTCTGGGTTTAATTTCAAATGTTTTTGTACCTGATGCTAGTGCTTGGATCTTTAACATCTTGAGAATAGTGACCAAAACTGTGGTTTCACATAATGGCCACACAGTCAGAGAATCTTCTTGTTCCATCCTGCCTTTTCCTCTTGCTTTCAAAACCCTTCTGCTACTTCTGGTGCTCATCAGTAGCATAATGTTGTTGATTTTCATTTAGCCCCATAGTTTACCAAAGGACTAAACAAGGACCAGGGCTGAAACACAAGAGGAGCTGTACAGCACAGTGAAGATAAGAGCAGAAGGGGAATTGGATGCTTTTTTTCAATATAATTAGATCAGCTCAACTGTTTTGTCCAACATCAGTTTAAACTTACAGATAACTAGCTAGACAACTGAAGTAAATAATTGATTGCGAAGGTTTTGAGTTGCCATAAGATCTGTTTACTCTCAGTCTCTAGCAAAACCTTATTTAAATGTTCAGGATGGTTTTTCACCTTTCCTTCTCTCTGTGCTTTAAATTACTATTATAAGTTTCTCTATTTGTATGCAAAAAAATTAAGTTTTCGCAGTATATGTATGATGAGAGAAGATGATGATGCAATTTTGGACTCTACTTACCATAAGAAATCAAATCATACAAAGCAAAGTAAAAAATATCTATTCATCACTGTTATATGACAAACTGGGCTTTCTATTTATAGGTGATTTAATGTTTAAATCCTATGTGATTTTATGGAATAAAGGAACTGTTATATTCAGATCCTTTGTCGAGCAGATGAGGATTAAGGAAGTTTTCTTCAAGGTGGATTATGGCAGATCTGAAGAGTAAAAGGTTAACTATTTCTACTAAGTGCTCTCCAAATAATAATTTTCTATTTTACACAGAAGCAGGTGGTGTGTTCTACTTTACAACCTGAAGAAATAAAACAAGAAGGTAAGATTTGAAAAGTTTGTGATAATACTGAATATGTCAACAACTACAAAAGCAATACTGGGATTAACAAGTGGGGGCTAGAGTAATTATACTGATAAGAGAAAAACAATAAAACTATCTTATTTTTTTTCTGTAAATTTCTGCTTCTTAATATAAATGGCATACTTCCTGTTTAATTGCTTTACTTCTAGTATTCATTTAGGAGGGGAAAAGAACTCTAAAGGAGGAAATATGTATCTGTTCCTAACTTGTTTTCATGGGTTCAGCAGTAGCAGTCATTTTTCTCCTTCTTAGTAGTTGGTGCAGCACTGTGGTTTTGACTTGTGGCCTG
>JANRGW010037985.1:0-19147 GCA_024733675.1 Psilopsiagon aymara | reverse complement strand
CGGTGGAGCCGCGGCGGGCGGCGGAGCAAAGCGTCGGGGGGCAGCGCCCCGTATGGGATGGGCAGGGTCAGGCCGGGCCCCGCCGTTCCGACGGTGATGGCGGCCCGAGGGCTGCGACCGCCCCGCCGCGCCCGAGCCGGAGCCGCGGAGCTGCCGCTGGTGCTGGTGCTGGTGGTGCTGAGCCGCGGAGCCGCGCAGGAGCTGAGCCCCCGCGGCAGGAACGTCTGCAGGGCTGGAGGGTAGGAGTGGCGGAACGGAACGGGACCCCCCGAGCGGCAGGGCCGGGGCGCGGGGTGCGGCGGGATGGGGAGGTGGGGACATGGGACACACACACACGGACCCGCTTCTGGGCGCCTGCTAGGGTAAAATCCAGCTTGTGAGGAGCTGAGACGGGAGGAGCCGCGCACCGGGAAGGGGTGAGGAGCTCGGCCCGAGCGGGGCCGGGGATGGGGGTCCCTTCCTGACAGCCGGGAGAGCTGCGGGAACCCGGTTCTGGGCGCGCGGAGGCCGGTCCTGCCTGCCTTTGGGGCAGTTCTGCTGTTCGGAGTCGGTTCTGAGTGCCCCGGGGCAGGTCCTGCTCTTCGTGGGGGCCGGGGGTGCTGTGAAGACCCGGTCCTGCAGCCCCCGGGGCCGATCCTGCTGGGGAACCTTTTCTTGGGCGCCTCTGGTGATCGAGTCGTGCTGTGGGGAACCAATGCTGCATCCCCGGGGCCGGTTCTGCTGTGGGGAGCCGATCCTGGGTGCCTCCGGGCAGCGGGTTGCACTGGGGGGGCGGTTCTGCAGCCCCGCGGCCAGTCCCACGGCCGAGCAGGATGCAGGATGCTCTGGATATCCTGGTGGAGCTGCCCAGGGCTTCTCGAGATGGTGGACTTGGCAGCTCCAGCACCCTCGGGTTTGGCTTCAACAAGCGGGTGCTGGCACTACCTGGCTGCCCCCGGGGATCACATCCTGCCTGCCTTATCGGGGTGGGGACAAATCCCTAGAGCTGGCACTGCATTGTCCCCACTCGCTGAGCTCTGCCTTTACCACAGGTCGCTCTGCAAAGCATTGCCTCGGGGCAAGCTTCTCTACTGCGGTGGGGCTCGGTGCTGGGGCTTGAGGGCTGGCCCCAGCCAAGGGGGGAGAGTGCCCACAGCCGCTGCCTCCTGGCTGGGAGAGCTCCAGCCCCTGCCCTTTCTGGGGGGCCCAGGCCATAAATGCACCTTTACATCTCACCCCTGAGGTCAGACGAGTCCACAAGGAAAACATGTGCTGAGAGCGAGAGGAGCTGCATAATGGCTCCATTCAGCAGGGCCACAGCGGCTGGTGCCCCCTCCTCAAGTTACAGCCTGAGTTTCCTAAGGAGGCATTTCAAGAGCCAGAGCGGTGGATACTGTGGATGTGGGATGTGGGAAGTGGTTCCTCCTCTCTGCCCATCATCTGTCCCAGCAAAACTGTCACCATGTCCTGGGGTGGCAGAGGGGATGTGAAGCAGTGTCCCCCCTACCCTGTCCTGTTCCTGGCATCCAGCCCCACATGCTGGGAATGGGGTGTCTGAGTGCTCCCCTTTGCACCATTCCTGCTGGAGGGATGCTGCACCCAGCACCACGGGGCTTGGACACGAGGCACTCACCAGCAAGCGGACAGGGTGCAGGGGGCCATGTCCATCCTCCCGTGGGGCCTGGAGGCTGCCTGGGTGCCAGACAAGGTGGGGAGGGAACAGCCCCTGAGATGTCCTCCTTGGCGTGGAGGATGCCCCTTGTGTCACCATCCAAATCCACTTTGGTGGCCTCAAGAACTGGGGTGCTGCGGGTCCTTCCCTGGCCCTGGGGCTTTGGGGCAGGTCCCAGTGTCCCCCACCAAGCTGGATAAAGCTGCTGGTTGAATCTGTGGTTGTGAGGCTCTGCCAGACACCTCTGTCCCTTGAAGACGCCAGTCATGTGTTTTGGGGGGCTTGAGTGGAGGATTCTGCTTCAGGCCCTTCTGTGACCTCCTGAGACCTGGCTAGTGAGCAACAACCCAAGGATCTGTGTGGGGCAGAAGAAAATGGATGTATGGGGGCAATTTGGTGTTAGTTTTCTTTCCTAATTTTGAAGTTCTTTTCTAACCAAGTTACAAGCTGTGGTGCCACTCTGAAGCTGGTGTTTGGGGTGCAGGCCGCTGCCTGGGCACTGCTTTGTCCCCATCCTGCTCTCACCGACACTTTCTTTTGGAGAGTGTTGCTTTTAAACTCTTACTCCTTTTCTTTCTCTGCCTGAAGAGTTTCCACGATCCTGCTCCAGAGAATCTGTGCCTTTCACCCTGGGCTTGGGGTTGGGTCGGGGACCTGAAGCTGGCATCATCCAGGGGGGTTGCTGCTGGCTGGGACCCCGTGGTCCCTGTGTGCCACAGGGGGGAACCTGGGTGGCACCAAGTGATGGGTGATATAGAGAAAGAAGGAGCTCAGTGTCAGGGTGGTGCTTGAGAGAAGCTGTGGGGTGGGGAGACACGCTGCGTGCCCTCGGCTGAGAGCAGGAGGTCGCACGTGGGACCATCTGACGTGGGTCCAAGGCAGTGGCTCCCACCCGAGCCCCAGGGTCTCTCTCCTGCTCTGGGGGTATGAACCCACTCCTCACTGTTTTCGGGGGGGCTGTCTGGAGTTGTCCCTCTGCCCTCAGGAGCCCCCTCCATAGCTGTGGGTGAAGGGGATGCACTTCAGGGAGCAATTCATCCACAAGAAAAATATTCTGCCTCCATAGAAGCCCACAGAGCATCTGTGGAGATGCTGCTGGTGCTCGGCATGGGCAGGATTTGGCCATGCGCTGGGCATTGAGCGACTGTCCCTGCAGGGCATGGCCCTGGCTGTCCCCACATCCCCTCCTTTCTTCCACATCGAGCTCCCACATCCTGGACAGGTCTTGGAGGCAGCTTTTCTTTTGTCTTTTCCCAGCGTTTGAAGTGCTTTGGAGAAGAGGGAATAGAAGGTGGATTTGCACCGGGCATGTCTGCAGTGGCAGCTCCCTGTGGGGCACGAACGACCTTTTAAACATATCTCCCGCTTACCCCAGGTCCAGTGGTCATGGGATGTATGGAGCTGAGACCACAAGATGTGTTTTAGACCCATGTCCCATGGGTCACGCTGCAGCCAGCACCCCCCCTGCCTGGGGCTGGCAATGCTCAGGGACCAGTCCGTGTGCTGCACTGGGAGCATCACTGACCCTGTGCTGCGTCCCAGCTGCCTCTGCTCACAATGGGTGCGAGTTTATTTGCTATCAGAGTCACTGGTAGAGGAGAGCGGGGCTGAGCAGGGGGGTGCCGGATGGCAGCAGCAGGCATGGGGAAGCAGGGATTAGCTATCAGCCGCAAGGTAAGCACAATCCCAGTGCTGTGGGTAGCTGATGGTGGTCATGGTGCTGCTCACCTCCTCCAGCTCACAGCCAGGGAGGGGTTTCTCCCTCCTGCCCCTGTTTCAGCAGCTCTCCACTGTCAGCTATGGGGCTCCCATCACAGGTGATGCTTTCTGGTGCCTCCCCTGTAATGCCCATTTTGGCAGCCAAGCCAAGCTGTTTGAGAGAGTAGGTTTCCCAAGCAGAAGGGTTTCCCCTTGCAAACCTGCTGTGGTTTCATTGAAAACCCACCAAATGCTGAATTTCCAGAGGGGACAGCAGTAAAAGCAGGCCCAGCTGGGACAGTGGCTGCTTTGAGAGGTTCAGGGCACCACAGACCCTTCCTGCTGCGCCCCAGAACAATGGGCACTTAGGGGAGGGCAGCCTGAAGCCTCGTGCAGAGAAGAGCCTTGTCTCCAGCCCCCTGGTCTCTGGGGAGATAGTTTAGTGCTTGACCCCCCCTTTGCCCTTAACACCCTGCATCCCCTTGTGTGCTTGGCCAGGGCAGAGCCCCCTCACTCAAGCCCCGCAGTCCCCACGCAGGGGGTTTCTCCGGCTGCCATCGTAGCATCTTGCAGCCACTTCAGCAGCTGAAGGATGGAGCTATTTTGGGCTCTGTCTGCGAGGCATTCTTTCCAGGCCTTGAATCATTTTTGTGGTTCTTTTCTGCCTCTTTTCCAACTTTTCCCCATCCGCTGTGAGCAGGGGACGCGCTGCTCCTGGCGGGGCCAGGCGGGAGCGGGGGACTGCCTCCAGTGCCCCCAGCACCGGTGCTGGGCCGGGGGCTGCTGGCAGCTGCCTCGCTCCCTCCCCGGCCCCAGGACAAGGCTGTCTGGCAGCCAGACGCGGTCCTGTGACTGCGCTGGGTTCGAGCGGATACTTCCTCACTGTCTCCTCCTCTTCTGCATTTGTTACTTATAAAGAGGAAAAGGGAAGGAAAAAAAAGAAAGAGCAAAACGCATTCCAGGCTGCGCCGCGGAATGAGCGGCCCTGGATTGACTGCAGCACCCACTCAGGTCCTTTATAGCTTTCAGCATCACTCCCGGGGCTGGCCAGGGCCAGGCAGTATGGTACCACCAGGGATGAGCAGGGTCCCCCCAGTGATGAGGATGCTTCCTGCAGTGTCCTGGAGCAGGGAGCGTGTTCCCTACACCTGGGTTACAGCACTGGGAGCCCCCAGCCTGTCGCTTGAGGAGTCATTGAACAAGTGCGGGTGAGGTGTCGCCGGGTGTCCCATCCCAGTAAGGACCGGAGCATCTCTGACTGAGCCTCCGAGGGGCTCTGAGACCCCATCCTGGTGCTGGCCAGGGGCAGGCTTGTGCTAAAAATGCTTTGGGTGATGGTCTTGTACGTGATGCTCCCTGGAGGTGATGGCACTCCTGGGCACCCAAGGGCTCAGGGATACATCCCAGCCACATGCAGTTGGCATCACACAGCTCCTGTGTGGGGGTCTCCCACAGGAACTGTGCTCAAAGTGTTCTTTTCCCAGCTTTTAGTGGTTTGAGGGATTTCTTTTGTCAATAACGGTTCCAAACACACCTTTCCTTGTTTCACCACTCCTGGCTCACAGAGGAACTGGTCCTGGCCTCACTCCTGGCTGAATCCAGTGCCCATGGGAGACCCCAGCAGCTCTGTGTGGTGAGGAGCAGCCAGCAGTGTTCCTTGTCCCATGGGACAAGTCTTCAACTGACCAGGAGTGAGACCTCTCACCATCATGGCGCCAGTGTTCTCCATGGAGTTTTGGAAAGACCAGGGCTTTCTGAGGGTCATAACCATTCATGGTGCTTTTTCTTGCCCTCTGTAGCTCCACGGTGCTCATGTGCTGCCCAGGATGGAGGCAACAAGGAAGCGAGTGTTTAATAGGTAAGCACTGGTGTCTTCCTTGTTGGACACTGCTCATCTGCCCATCCTTTGCTAAGTCCTTTTGGCCTCACTGCTGTTGTCAGGGGCCACCCTGATGTGCCCAACAGCAGGGACCTCCTGTCCCAGGGACCTCTGCCTGCAGCCGGGCTCTCTGGGAATGCTGGGGCCTGTCCTGCCTCCCTGTGGTACTTGAAGCCAGCAGCGTGTGGATGGAATGGGTGCTCAGCCCCAGTGCTGGGGTCTCCCCTGAACCCACAGTGACACCCTGGGGTTCACTGGGCACCAGACGGCTTCTCCACATGAAGCATCACCCCTGCTCCCAGGCTGGCGGGTTTCTGTCCCCGGTGCTGCTCTGGGACCCAAGGGTCAGCCATGGTTCCCAGGGTGAAGTGTGGGGACAGGGAAGGTGCAGCTGCAGGGATGGGACCCAAAGACGTCCCACAGCAGCGTGAGGAGCAAAGGCAGAAACCGCTGAGACCAGGAACGTGTCCATCATGGCCCAGGGGGGAGAGGCTGCTGGGCCAGCCCCAGCCGGGGCCACGCCAGGCTTTAGTTCTTACAGGGGCATGGATGCTGAGCGTGAGGCCCTGGAGCTCTGATCCCCTGCACTGATCCCCAGGCACAGGGCTGTTCTGGGGTTCCTGTGCTATCCCCCACAGCCTCGCCTGGCCACGGGACTCCCCTTGCCCCAGGAGAGACGAAGGAGCTCAGGGCGCCAGCCTGGGGCACCAGCAGTGTGCAGCCGGCAGCCAGGACACGTAACCAACTAACCCACCGTGCATGAGCCCTTGTAACTGCTCGCTGCATGCGTTGTGTGCCTGCACACCAGGAACAGGACATGGTCCCTTCAGCATGAGGGAGGACAGGGTCTGCCAGGACAGTGGGGGGAGGAAGGTCCCACCAGCGAGCTTTCCCCATCTCCTTGCCCCCCCAACCTGCTCTAACCCTAGACTCACTGCTCCTAACCTGTGTAATCTGTCTATTTTAGGGGGTTCTATAGTATCCATCACCGTAGGTCTAACAGCTCCCAGGTAAGGTGAATGGGATGGGTGGTCTGCTCTCCCGTGTGGCTCCTAAGGTGGCTCATCTGGGGCCGTGCAGGACCTGCCTGTGCCAGCCTGCACCACGATGCTGCCTGTCCGCATCCTGCTCCTGCCCCAGCACAGGGACCCCTCACAGCAGAGGGGCTGGTGGCCCAGCAGGAGAGGCAGTGGTGGGGTGGCAGTGACACCACTGCGTCTGTAGCGAGTGGAGGGGACAGGGGACTGTGACTGCCTGTGACCCCCCCAACCTGTGTCCCTGTTCTCCTCCGGTGCCCACAGGCAGTCCCAGCACAGGGGTGCTTCTGCTGGTGGCAGGGAGCTGAGCTACTGCTGGGTGCAGGCAGGGACAGGGACGGATTGAGCTGGGTGGCAGGAGGCTGGTGGCAGGGATGGAGCTGAATGGGGTGGCAGGAGGCTGGTGGACTTCTCTTGGCGAGGGTCCCATCCAGCCTGACCGGCTGCTTGCCAGGACAGTCACTGTGCCACAGCACCCGGAATGCCACCACGCACCCTGCAGGGCCGGGGTGTGTTTGGGGACAGGGATGGGTCTGGTGGCACTGTGCTCCCTCCTGATGTCTGTCCATCTGCCCAGCTGTGTGCGAGGGGAACTTCACCTGCAAGGAGAATGAGGTGTGCGTCCGGCCCGGCGAGTGCCGCTGCCGCCATGGCTACTTTGGCGCCAACTGTGACACCAGTGAGTACCGGCACGGCGCGAGGCATCCTTGGGGTTCGCTGGGGGTTAGCTCATCCCGGGGTGACTTCCCAGAGGTGGGTGCTCCGCTCTGGCTTTGTGGCCAGGGCATCGTCCCTTTGGAGGGGGCTCCAGAGCACTGGAGGAGGAGGGGTCTCTGTGCTTGAGCGTCCCGTTGGGAGCAGGGGTCTCCCCTGCAGGAGGGTTGTTTCCCGCAGGCAGTGCCAGGGCTGATGGCTCTGCCCGCAGAGTGTCCCCGGCAGTTCTGGGGTCCCGACTGCAAGGAGATGTGCAGCTGCCACCCCAACGGGCAGTGCGAGGACGTGACGGGGCAGTGCACCTGCAACCCCAACCGCTGGGGTCCCAAGTGCGAGAGCATCTGCCTCTGCAAGCACGGCAAGTGTGACCAGAAGACAGGCAAGTGTACCTGTGAGCCCAACTGGTGGGGACCGCAGTGCTCCAGCTCCTGCTACTGCAGCCACAACTCCCAGTGCGACCAGCAGACGGGGAACTGCCTGTGCCAGCCTGGCTGGTGGGGCCGCGGCTGCAACAACCAATGCTCCTGCAACAACTCCCCCTGTGAGCAGTTCACGGGGCGCTGCCAGTGCCGGGAGCGGACGTTCGGGCCCCGCTGCGACCGCTACTGCCAATGCTACAAGGGCAAGTGCAACCAGGTGGACGGGACATGCACGTGTGAGCCGGGATACCGCGGGAAGTACTGCCGCGAGCCGTGCCCTGCGGGATTCTATGGGCAGGGATGCAGGAGGCGGTGAGTGCCCAGACCCCGTGGGCTCAGTGGGAGGTGGTGGCAGGAGGTTTGAGGGATGCTGTGCAGGCTGATGGGCTCCCGTCACAGTCATGGTCGTGCCTAGAATGTGAATTCAGGACATTCCCAGGGAGGGGAAGGAGGTATTTTGCACTGATAGTTCTGAGTGCAATTTCAGAAAATGAGATAGTAAGGGTAGATTATTAATAATTAGAGCCATGTTTCCTGTTCTCTGTTATCAAAGCCCCCTCTTTGCTGAAGTAAGGGGCTGAGAAAGATGAGGAAAGGGAAATGTTGAACAAAGGGAAGTTGCCATTGCAGGTGTGGGCAGTGCAAGAGCCTGCAGCCGTGCACAGTGGCGGATGGGCGCTGCCTGACCTGCGAGGCGGGCTGGAATGGCACCAAGTGCGACCAGCCCTGCTCGCCCGGCTTCTATGGAGAGGGCTGTGAGAAGCTCTGTCCCCCCTGCAAGGATGGTCACACCTGCAACCACATCAACGGCAAGTGCTCCCACTGCAACCCTGGCTGGATCGGAGACCGGTGAGTGCTGCAGCTGGGACAAGTCAGGCGATGCCCAGCATCCCTCCTGCTCCCTGCCCGGCTCTCTGCAGCCAGAAGGGGAGGGCAGGGATGGGCTGAGCCCACTTGCACAGCCATGAGACTGGAGGGAGCCTGTGAGACCCCGGCCCTATGCCCCTGTGCAATGCTGGGTGCTCATGGCAGGGCTCAGCTCTCAAGCTCAGATACATTTCCACAGGCTGCTGTGCCCAGGATCTGTTCCAGGGCTTTGAAGCACCAAACAGGGATGATAACACACAGCCCATCTCCCTGCCTGCAGGCAGGAGGGTCGGGGGGATGGATGCCAGCATTCCCCAGGATCCATGGATGCTCCATCACCTGCCCTCATCCCTCCCATTTCAGGTGTGAAACAAAGTGCCGGAACGGGACATATGGGGAGAACTGCGCCTTCGTCTGCAGTGACTGCGTCAGTGGCCAGTGCCACTTTGAGACAGGCCGCTGCCTCTGCCACCCCGGCTCCCATGGCACCTAGTAAGTAAGGCACGGTGGGCACGCTTGGGGTGCACCCCAGGGCTCCTGGGGCCTGGACCCTCTGGCCAGGGTCTTGCTCACCCCTGGGAAGAGCCCCTCGGCCTTCCTCCTGCCCAAGGAGGTTCCCAGACGAGAGGTTTCCTGTGATGGAAGTACTCACAGGTGATAATTGAGATGAATTTTGGAAGGGGGAGAAAGGACGCGCTCGTGGAGCCCTTAGCAAGAGAGGGATTTTGCTGTAGGAAATGACTATTTGGCAAAAACAAACGCTGTCGACAAAAGTGGTTTCTTTGGGGATTTTAAGTACAGGGTGGAATTTGTAGCAGAAAAGAGAGAAAAAACTGCATCCTAGAATAGCAAAAAGCCTCAGAGGCATGGCATCCGCAGGGTGCTCCTGCTGCAAGCTACAGCTCTGGCCGGAGTCTTCCTCACCCCTGGGAAGAGCCCCCCAGCCCTCCTCCTGCCCAAGGAGGGGGCACAGGGACATTGGATATCCTGCTTGCATTCCAGGCTGGTTTTGCCCAGTGTAGGACTGTGTGGAAAGGCAGGAAAACATTTCCTCTGGGGCATGCAGACAGCTCCCACAGTGTCGGTGTTGCTCGGATTTTCCCATCATTAACCGCAGGGGGGATAGCAGAAGAGGGATCCGGAGCTGGCATCCTGCCCATGCCAGTGTATGTAAACATATAAACAAGGAGTGTTTGAATTTTGGGCAGGTTTTGGGGGGCTTCACCAAACCCTTGTGCTGCTAAAAGAGCCGGATGGGCACTGGCAGCAGCTCAGGCCGGGGTATCATGTCCCACTTTGGCAGCAGAGGAGGAGGGGGAGGTGGGTGCTGGTGCTGCTTTCAGCAGAGTGCCAGACAGTAGCACATGGATGAAACTTCTGAGACCCCGGCACAGTGCCAGGATGCTCGGGATGCAACCACAGCCCCAGCAGCATCCCCAGCAGCACTGTAGCTGTGGGCTGAGCTATGCTATATGGGGGCACTCCAGGCTCAGGCTGCTCCCTCTGACTATGTGCAAACTCATGCTTTTGTCAGTGTATAATTTTGCTAAAAAGGGATGATTTCTGCAAGGAAAGCAGAACAATATCCTCCCTGTGCAGCGGGTTCTCTGAGCTCTGCACCACGAGGATACTGAAGTACCTGTGGCATGCAGAGTTGTGTATCTCCTCCTCATCATTCCCAGAGGTGTCAGGATCAGAGGTGACAGGAAAGCAAATTACTGCCCTCTGCTCCCCCAGAATGTGAGGAAATGCGTTCCGGATGGTGGGATGAGCAGTTTTGCCAGGGAACCATCCTTGCGCCCAGCTGCTGGAGCAGCCAAGGGGCAAGGTGTGCATCCCGGCCGGCACCCAGCACCTGGCAGGCACGAGCCTGGGCTTTGCGAGTTGTTGGAGTGTGAAATGGGCTGAGCCGCCTCCAGGCACAGCGCCGAGGGCCGGGACGTTCCCAGGGGAGCGGTTTTTGGGCCAGGGCCCGCTGGCTGCTTATGGCTGCAGCCGCTCCGGCAGGGACACTGCTGCTGGTGAGCAGCTGCCGGAGGGTTCAGTGCCCAGCAGTGCCTCCAGCATCCCTGCATCCCTCCACCGTGTAGCCGAGGCCCGAGGTGCCATGGGTTAGTGGTGGCCTTGGCGGTGCTGGGAGCAGTTGGAATGGGTGATCTTAAGGTCTTTTCCAGCCTGGCTCATGGTCACTGACTGTTTCCTCCCAGCTGTAACCTCACGTGCCCACCCGGCCGCTATGGAGCCAACTGTGCTGAAGCCTGTGGATGCCACGATGGTGCCTGTGACCCCCTGACGGGTGCCTGCCACATGGGTGAGAGCCAGGACAGGTGCGGGATGGGCACTGGGGGTGCCCGGGGCTGGATGGGGCTGAGCCGCCTGTTCTATCCTGCAGAGGCCAACCAACGGATGGGGGTGATCGGTGCGGGAGCGCTCCTGGCACTGCTGCTCATCCTCCTGCTCTCCCTGCTCTGCTGCTGTTGCATCTGCCGCAAGAAGGATGAAGGCTGTGGGTGAGTACCAGTGCCAGGAAGGCTCCCACCAGGCTGACACAAAGCCTGAGCAGGGAAGGGGGCAGCTGGGGACATCGGTGACCAGTGCATGGCTGGGACCAGCATGGGGATGGAGGGACAGCACTGGGACAGCGTTGCTGCAGGGAAACTGAGGCAGAGCAGCACTGTGTGTCCTGCACGTCCCAAGGGTATGAGTGGGTCCTGCTGCATCCTCAGGGCAGCACCCAGGCAGGGGGTGATGGGGGTGAGACTCTTCCATGACTGTTTCCCTCTCATGGGCCACTACTTCATGGAGACCTATTTGGTCCTCTCCAGTATCTGGGAGGATGGAGCTGTCTGCAAAGGAAGCCCTAAAACACAGTGAGGGCATTGAGACGCAACCAAGACCCCCAAGAACAACCCCCTGGGCCATGGCATTGAGTCCTGGAGGGGGGCAGTGGGCTGCAGCACTGCCAGGCTGGGATGCTGATGCTGGCAGCATGTTGGCAGTGCTGGGTGGCATCCCCGTTGCAGAGGGAAGGGCTTGTGCTGCTCAGCATGGGCCAGGCTGTGGGAACTCCTCTGGCCATGGTGAATCCCTTCTCTCCTGCTGGCAGCCGTTGCTATGGAATTTTCCAGCTCAGCCTTGTCCCACACATCTGGCTCAGAAGCCCTGGGGGCTGCAGGCCCCTGCAGAGAAAAGCACGGGCGCAGCATCCTGTGGTGAAGTGTTGCACAGGGAGAAGGGAGATCAGTTCCCTGTCTCCCATGGTGCCTGGCCCTCTGCAGTGTTCCCTAAAAGCCAAGTCACCCGCAGTGCCACCCCATGGCCCTGCCCTGGGAGCATCCCAAGTGATGGGCTCAGCACGGGTTGTGTATCAGCCTGGGAAGCCGCTCGCTCCTGCGGCTGCAGGTAATTGCCTGAAAACGCCTCAAAACCAGAGAGCAAATAAAGAGAAGCTGTGTGTTTGCTCTGGGGTCTTGGCTGGGTGTCCCGGGTGCTTTGGGCTGCCAACAGCCATGGCTGGCTCCGGCCTTGCCACCACCCTGGTGCTGCTCTGCATCCCGGTGTGGTGTAAACCAGTGCCAGGCTGGCAGCACTCTCGGCAGGTCTCCAACCCCCTTTCACCTGCCCCATTGTTTTCCCCTAACGCCCTTTGTCTCTGCAGACCCCTGGAGCTCTGACTCTCTCCATCACCCCATGAACGCTGTCCCCACCACAGGATGGGTGCTGGTGCCTCTCTGATGGGGCTGTCATCTTCTCTTGCAGCTCCAGCCAGGACCCGACAGCAGCCAAGAAGCCACCGAGACGCTTGTGCGGGCGGTTCAGTCGCATCAGCATGAAGCTCCCACGCATCCCACTGCGCCGCCAGAAGCTGCCCAAGGTCGTGGGTAAGGTGCTGCTGTCTGGGGAGGGGGCACAGAGCCACAGCCCAGTGGGGCTGACCCCTCACAGGACAGGGCAGGACTTGCAGCCCCCCGCCCAGGCAGTGAGCGCAGTGGGGATGGGGACACGCAGGTCCTCAGCCCCATCAAAGTGCTTGGTGTGAGCACGTATCTCACAGGGGCTGAGCCCTTTCTGCAGCTTCTGGATGTCAGTGGTATCATTTTGCTTTGTAAGGGTGGCTGCCTGGTGACCAGAGCTCTGCTGAGCTGCTCTGTGGGGATTTGAGGTTCCCCAGGTGGGGGAAATGTCCCTGTTGCACCAGGGGATTGCCTCATTTGGCCTTTTGGCCTGGACCTAACCCTGCCCAAGCTTTGTGTGGAGCCTGAGCATCCCAGCTGGGGCCAAAGCCCACCCTGCTGCTGCATGCAGCAGAGGTGAGGGTGGAGGGCAGGGACATTGGGTGAGATCCCCACACTGCCTGGGCACAAACTGCACTTGCAGGGGGATGCTTGCAGGTGGGAAAGGGCCTGACCCAGAGCTGTCAGGGCTGCTGGGGACCCAGGCAGCTGGGGGACAGTGTCCCCTGCACCAAACTGTCCCTATGCTCATCCCGATGCGCTGCCCCAGGGAGGACCCCATTGAATAAACCGGGGGGTGCTGCACTGCTGTGGGGCTCAGCCTCCCTTCCCTGGGCATGCAGTGGCAGTGGGATGTCCTGAGCAGCCACAACCCTCTGGACAGTGGCTCAGCATGATGCCAAGTGCCCCATTCTGGGTGGGACATGGCCCCATCCCAGCAGATGGTTCTTGAGCAACTTCATCACAGCCTCCTTGCCATGTGGGGCACAGCAAAGCCCTGCCATGCAGTAGGGTGTGTCGGGGCCGGAGAAACATTCCTACTGCAAGGATAACAGAGGCTGTGTTTGTGGAAGGGGCCGAGCAGGGCTCAGGAAGGACAGAAGGTGCCTGTGTGCAGCAAGGGTAGGGGGAGCTCAAGGGGGGCTGCCTCCGCCTTCCCTGCACCAGCCCAGAGGCAGCTGGAGCCCATCCAGCTCGGCATAAGCAGGGCGGTAGCGGGCCTGGGAAGGGGTGACAGCAGTGCCAGAGGGATGCTCGGGATGGCCTCATGTCTTGGCAGGGCTGTGGCTATTCCCAGAGCCTGGTGGTGAGGCTGGGGGTTGTTAGGAAAAGGGAACAGGCTTCGGTTAGGGCTTGCCTTGCGCTCGTCACAGCACGCGCGCTGGAGCCAGTGGGGTTTGGCAGCTCTAGTGCATGGTGCAGCGATGCCTCCAACCCCCACTGGGTCTGAGGAACCCCCGGACAAGGGGGAGCTGCTGAGTGCCTGGAGCAGCTTCATCCCGGTGGTGCCGGTGACCGCCATGCCACATCAGCACACAGCTCCACCTGGAAGCCACAGTGGCCACACACAGTAGGCTGCTGCCATGTTGGTCCTGCCCCAGCAGGAGGGTCTGGGGATGCTGAAACGTCCCATCCCAAAGGCCAGGTCAGAGCTGGAGGTGCTTAGGACCCTATGGAGATGTCATGGGTAAACCGGTGCTGCCTGGAGCTGAGGATGCCCAGCACATGGCTGCTCTGGATCCGCTCATGTGCTTGCAGAGCTGCTGCTCCAGCCACGTGTTTGCTGGCACTGGGTGGGTTTCCCTCTGGGCTCAAACATGATCATGGTCAGTAACAGTGAGCCCAAGCCCACACATGGAAGAACCTTCCCAGGCGGGATACCAGGTCTTCCTGAAGGTGTCCCACTGGAAAGCTTTTTCCCAGCCTTGGCATCAGCTTTGAATCTACGGCTTCTCCCTGGAGATTGCACTGAGCTGTCAGCCAGCAGGGCCACAGCCTGGGCTGACCCTGTGGCTGCAGTGCCAGGGTTTGGGCCACCATGCAGGCAGGGCTGGGGTTGGTGCCTTTATGCTGTGGTCCGGGCAGATTTTGGGGAGCAGTGGCAGGAGGGGGCTGTTCTCCCACCCCATCAGCCAGGGACATATATCAGCCAGGGGAGGTAAATCCCCAAGGGACCACGCAGGAGCCCCCAGCCCCCTCTGGGTGTGCTGCACATTGTCTTTGTATCTTCTGGCCATATCCTGGGTCTCATTTTGGTCCCAGAGGTGCCCTGTGGCCGTGGGTCCCAGCCACTCATCACGCCTCCTCTCAGGAAGTGTCTCTTCATCTACTTCCAGCCAGCTGCTTTTGATTTTCCCTTTTTGGTTTGTATTAAAGGAAAGCCATGTTGGAACTGCCACCTCCCCTCTGCAGCCGTTTGCTCTTGAAATATCACTGTATTGAGGTTTTCTTTCCTTTCTCCAAGAAGCCAAACTGAGCAGGGGCAGGTGGGCATCGTTGCCTGCCTTTTAATGCAGTCCTAAGAAAGGATCAATATTTTGGGAGGGAGGGACATCCCAATAACACCGAGAGTTATTTTATTGTAAAGCAGAGATGTGCAAGAATCCCTCAGTCCAACCAAGAGACTGCAGCGTGCCTTAGGTGTTGGGATGTGTGGACAGAGGAAACAAACACCTGAGGGTAATTGTCACCCCAAAGGGGCCCAGAGCTGAACACAGAATTCAAGGTGCGGCCTCACCAGTGCACAGTGAAGGGGGACAATCACTGCCCTGGCCCTGCTGCCACACTGATGCTGATCTGGGCCAGGATGCTGGCGGCTTCTTGGTTACCAGAGCATCTGGAGGTGCCTGAATCTCAGGGTGGGTCAGTCTTCTTCACCGAGCTGGGTTCTGCCATGGTGCTGTGATTCTATGACCACCTTCCTGGCTGGGCTGGGGTGTCTGGCAGGCCGGGCACTGACAGCAGTTCTTTGTCCTTGCAGTTGCCCACCACGACCTGGAGAACACCCTGAACTGCAGCTTCATTGAGCCTCCCTCTGTGGTGGAGCAGCCTTCCCCATCCTGGTCATCCCGTGGCTCCTTCTCCTCCTTTGACACCACGGACGAGGGGCCGGTGTACTGCGTCCCCCACGAAGGTGAGCAGGGACCAGTACTTCCCCAGGGCTCCTCAGGGCTATCTCCAGTGGCCACCTCCTGCTCAGTGGAGAGGCATCACCCTTACATGGTGGGGACCTTTCTCCCCACCCCCTGAGAAGGGATACAGGGGACAGTGTTCCCTCCCGTTCGGTTTCACAGCTCCCTCCTCCGGGGTCACTTTAAAAGCCTTCTTGTGACTGGGAGGAGGGAGCTGGGAACAACACCAGGGTGTGGGAACACAACATGATGCTGTCCCATTGTGCTGCAGGAGCATCTCAAACCTTCCCCTCCCCGGGCACAGCCCCTCCTGATGCCCCCTGTTCTCTCTTCCTGCAGAGAGTGTGGGTGACAGCAGGGACCGGGGGACACCCGCCAGCCCCGGGGACAAGCTGGCGGCCCCGGCCAGCGCCAGTGGGGAGGAAGCGGGTGAATACACTTTCCTGAAGGAGACGGGCTCAGTTCGAGCCTTCCCGGCCGACAGCAGCGAAACGCCCTTGCTCAAGTCCTCGGACAGTGAGCGCTCGTCCTGCGGCTCGGGCTCAGCCAGTGCTGCGCTCTATGCCCGGGTTGCTCGTCTCTCCAAGCAGTCCAAGGAGGAAGAGGACAGCACCACAGAGCCACGCAGCCCTGAGAAGCCGCCGTCCCCAGAACGAACCAAGCCCCGTCCCCCAGACCCAGCCACAAAGCCCAAAGTCTCCTGGATTCATGGCAGATACAACTCCAGCCAGTCCAACTCGCTGCCGCTGTCCAGCCGGTCCCCAGAGCGAGCGGCCGCCCGGTCCGACAGCCCCGAGCAAGGCCAGGGCTTGGCCAAGAGGAAGAGGAGCCCGAGCGAGACATCGGCTGGCGTGCAGAGCAGGGCAGAGGAGAGGGGCAACGCACGGGGCAAGGAGAAAGCACAGAAGCAACCGAAGGAGCCTGGTGTCCCCGAGGGCAAAGCCAGCCTGGCCGGGGAGCCCCAGTCGCCCTCCAAGCCCAAGCAGAGGAGCAAAGCCAGCTCAGAGCCCATGGAGAGCATCAATGGAGCGGTGCAGAATGCCTTCCGGAAGATGGGTGCCTTCCAGCCGGAGCGGCGAGCTGGGGACACCAGGGATGCTCCACGCAGCCCTGGTGCTGGGAAACCCCGCTCCGAGCCCCTCCATCCCCAGCTGGCCTCCGAGCTGGCTGCCCAGCTGAAGGAAAAGACTCAGAGCCTCAACAAGGGGGACGGAGGTGCCCGAGCGAATGGGCTGGGCATGCAGCGGGAGAAGCCCACTCCTCCACAGAAAGCCAAGCGCTCGGCGGCCGCCGGCAGCCAGAAGACCAGCAAGCCCCTGCTGCCCACCTCCCCCCCCCTGCAGAAACTGACCCCCGGGGTGGCCGAGCCGGTGGCCGGGGAGCACAAGTGGGTGGAGAAGCTGAGCGCCGGCAGCAGCCAGGACCCGGCTCCCCCCGGGGAGCAGGCGGCCAAGAAAACCCCCATCAAAAAGCCCCCCCGGAAGAAGAGCCGGGAAGCCAGCCTGGAGCCGCCCAGAGCCGCCGCCGCGCCCGCTCAGGCCGTGCAGTGACCGGGAGCTGGGCACCAGCCCCGCGCCGGAGGAAGGATGTTTGCCAGCACGGCCGGTGGGCGTGGGAGCCTGGGCTGGGCAGGCGGCACGGGAGCAGTCCTGAGCCTCCGATACCCCTTCTCTCCATCTCCCTCATCCCCCTCTCTCCTTTAGTCTCCCCTGCTCCAGGACCTGGTGCTCCCCATCCATGCCCTGCTGCCTGCTCCCTGACAGGATCGCAGGGAGTTGGCCTGGCCACCAGCCCCGGGGGGGTCCGTGCTTGGCATCCCCCCCCTTTTTGTAGCAGTATTATTGACCGCATAAGCAGCGCTTGTACCCACAGTGTATTCTGCAGTAACGGAGCCGCTCGCTTCCCACGCCCCATGCTTGGGGTGCAGCGGGGTGCTGGGACCCTGCGACCATCACCAGCACCAAGCCCCTGCCCTGGCGCCCTGGGCTCCAGGCATGGCTCCATTGCTGGTGCTGTGCAGCCGTGACATGCCCGGCGTGGGGTCGAGCTGGTTTCGACCGATGCCACCCTCCCCTCCAGCCCTGGGGTTGCTTCTGGCCTGGAGGAGAGCCCTGGTTATGGCCAGAGCTGATGTCCTTTGGGCTCTCATTCCCATCCAGCAGCGTTGGAGGGATCGTTCGGTACGACAGAGCCTGGCACCTCTGCAGAGCGCTTCCCAATAAAAGTGTATTTCTTCATAGCCAGGTGCTGTCTCTCCGTGCTCCAGCTGCCCCAGGGGCAGGGATGTGCTGGGCAGCACCTGGCCTCGCTCGGGTGCTTAGCCTGGTCCTGAGTAGGATGCAGTGGGAGATGGATGGACTCACAGCAGGTACAGGCAGGGAGGCAGGTCCCTCCTGGGGCTGCAAAGACCAGCCCTGGGGCAGGATGAGGAGCCCCTCATCCCGCATATCCAGCATCCTCAACGTGTGCCAGCTCCATGTCCATGGTGGTTGTCCTCCTCCAGCCCCTTCTTCATATCCCTCTTGAACTGGGAGGCCCACACTGGACCCTACTGAGTGGTGCATCAGCAGTTTCCTTCAGGTGGCTGCCCATGACCTCCCCAGCATCTCCCACTGCCAGCTTTGCCTTCCTCTGGAGAAGGGCAGCAACAACCTGATGTCACCCGGAGGTCCACCATAGCATCCAGGTACCTCCAGCAGGGTCCTTCCAGCTCAGGTGGGTCAGATGCTTCTTCATGTGCCACCACAGGCCATGAAGGACATTGCCATTGCAAGGGATGAAGCATTGCCACTCCTCAGCATCACAAGGGCTGGTTTGTCCACATAATGTTTTGTGATTCTCCTTTCCAAGCTTCCTGCTGGGGCCTGCAGGATGCACTTTACTCATCCCTGACTTGGCAGCACCCTGAGATAGACACTGCTGAAGAGTCTTTCTTGGGTGTTCCACAAACGCACAGACACTGACAAACAACAGCTTCCTCCGCAGCTGAGTCCTGCAGGACTTCCATTTGCTGTTCTGAGCTGCTTTGCTCTGCTCTCCTTGAGGTGCAGAAACCACTGACCTCAAAAGAAAAACAGCAGAACCCAGCCACAGGAGGAGGTGATAATGTGGAGCAAATCCAGGGCTTCTGCTCCCCTGGAATGGAGCGGAGCCACCTTCCCCGACAGAGGGGACAGCAGGATGGCTTCAGCGAATGCATCGCATGTGACTCCGGGGAGGAGTGGGTGAGGCTGGCAGATGATGCTGTGATGGAGCAGGACCTGCCCCACAGCCACCGACCCTCCTCTCCACCAGCACCTCATCCAGGGGGCAGAGGAGCACAGTAGCGCTTGTGGCCAACCTTCTCCTTCACCAGCGCTGTAACACTGATCCGCTTCCCATTCCCTCCCAGTTTCCCAGACTGAAGAAGGAATCATTGGGTTGGACAAGGGTGCGTTTGCTTTGGCTTGGGCAGCAAGCACCGACAAAAGGGAGCCCGATGCCAACAATCCAGGTCCTATTTCAGGCCCTACCAAAAATAAACTCGGAACAGGAACTCCAATGGGAATGAAACATGGACAGAACAGCGGCCTCCCAACATTGTATTAGGAATGTCCCTCCCATCAGTGCCAGGGGTATCTCATGCTGGAGGGGGTATTGTGCGGGGCTTAGGGAGCTCCATCAGCTCCACCAGTACCACACCAGCCAGTGCTATGGGGATATGAGTATATATTCAACTGATATTTCACATGGTGTCTTCAAGTGGGTGCGTTATACATGGGGAAATGGCCATTTTCTTCTCTGCCCCAAAAGTGGATGGAATGGTCCCTGGTTGCCTTCCCTAGGATACTGGACTCCAGGAATGGCCAGTCGGGAGGCACTGGAATGTCCTCTGGACACAAACCAGACATCCCAGACTGGTTTGTGTGGGCAGGGACCTTAAAGCTCATCCAATCCCAACCCCCTGCCACAGGCAGGGACCCCTTCCACTGGAGCAGTTGCTCCAAGCCCCTGTGTCCAACCTGGCCTTGAGCACTG
>JANRGW010037984.1:0-26953 GCA_024733675.1 Psilopsiagon aymara | reverse complement strand
ATGGTTTAGTGTGAGATGTCCCTGCCCATGGCAGGGGGGTTGGAACTAGATGATCTTAAGGTCCTTTCCAACCCTAAATATTCTATGATTGTCTGATATGAGTCATGTGAGACAAACAACTAAAATACATTCCCAAGTTTCCTAATGGAGGCCTGATCTAACTTATGTGTCTCATACATCTGAATAGTTCAGCAGCAGGAATGTATAATCGTCAAATGTCTTTTGGGAACAGAAGTATTACAACCTGTTTTTACAGATGGGATAGTGGGGCAGAGAGGAGGCAGTATCTCTTGGTTCACAAATGCTTCCACTGATGAAAAGTATCAGCCCTTCCTTCCTCTCATCCCACACCATCACTGCCCCTTCTTTGTGTGCCAGCAGAAGCATCCGTGCTGCCAGCAACCAAATTCTAAAATAGAGACCTTCCTGGGTTAAAAATAAAATATTTTCTTCTTTTGTGGAGGGGGAGATGGCTGGAGCATTTTCCAAATGTGGGTTGCCCTGCCTTGGGGTCACCATGTGCCACTTCTGCTGCTTTTCATGGCAGCTCTGGACTTGCTTATTATGGAAAAAACTGCTAAAGCCTGTGTGAGACCATGTTCTTGGTGCAAAGTTATTTCTTGTAAAGCAAGGGAACTGCAGCTGCTTCTCACAGTCTCAAGGCACTAAGTAATGGCTGGATCAGCCTTCCTTTCAGGAGTGAGCTGGGAACCTCCCTAACTTATAAGTTAGTAGAGCTACAGAGCTGCAAGCAGTAGCCAGCAAAAATTTATTAAGTGCATAGGTAATATGAGTAATCCTATTAACATCTTTCCAGGAATAACTCTAGTATTACTAAATTTACAGTATGTCAATAATATTTAAACAAAGATCCTTAGATGATCTGTCTTTTATTTTGTTAGTAAAAATCAAAAAACAAAGGACAAAGGGGAAAATGGAGCCCCTTATAGAGACTGCAACTGGAACTGTTTAAAAATAATTGAATGTGTAGCTGTGGGTATAGCCTACAATGTAAAGTAGCAGCAGTTATAACATTTCCAGGGAAGAAAGAAGGGTGGGCTGAAAAGAAGGCAGCATATGCCTGCCAGCATTTTGTTGGCACATACCTCCACAGATGCAACTCTTCTATCTTATGTTAAAATTGTGTCCATATAACAGCACCCTGTAACAGTACATCTGCAGAGTGGAGGGGTTTTTGACTCTTATTTAAGCTCTGCAGTTTAATCCATTCATCATGCCCGCACACAGACTCTGGTGCTGTCAGTCTCTGAGGGGTGATGAAGTTGAAGAGGGAGGTTAAAGGCAGCTTTTCACCTTCATTCAGCTTTCTCATTTTCCCAGTCTCCTGGTGAAGACCTTGCTCACAGGCACAGAGGCTTTTCAGAAACAGCTGGACCTCTTGAAGCCATCACATTTGTCCCTTGGTTGTTTGTTCCTTGTAGTGACCTTAAGCTAGAGGATCCCTCTCCATGCATATTATCACCCACTATTTGTTGCTACAGATTCAGATTACTTCATTTGAAGTGATTATGGTTAGGCTATGTAATTCAGCCATTTAAAGGTGATCAGGAGATTCCATCACTCTCTGCTTCCCCACTTCCCTCCTTGTGCCCCAAAAAGACAGCATTCCCCAAATAATTAGGTTTGGAATAACACCAATTACTGAAGGGAGAAAAGATTAGGGGTGAAGCCATGTGGCAGCCAACAGAAATATCCATGGGAGCACCAAACTAATGAGGATTCATTAGCTTGGCAGCCTGGCTCCTTGCACCTCGTCTTGGCTAAAGCTGGTACTCAAAGCCGAGAGCCAATATACTGTCTGACTCTGCAGTGAAGACATGCTTAATGGGGCTATTACATTTTCCACATAAGGGAAATCTACCACTATTTATATCCAGCTTAGTACTTCAGATTCAGGCAGAATACTTCTGAAACTACATCCATCCAATATTAATAGCATCTGTCTCACAGATTAACTATCACATTGTGTTTTTATTTAAACATCATCACTGAGCAATCACTCACTAAATTATTTAAAGGAAACAACAAAAAATTGTTTTAAGGTCACAAGAAGGATGTCAGCGGGCCAATATTACTAAGCATTTTAAAACCTGGAAGATTTCATTTTAAGGAACTGTAATAATGCCTTTCTTTGGCATATGTAATTCTATATTTTATATTTATGAAGATGGACATTTCTGAAGTGTTTAATGAGCAGCAATATAGTTGCTCAGTTAAAATGCAGAGCCTTATACTATTTTTAATATTATCCAGTAAGTAACTCAGTGCCATATGCTTCTGTAGTTTGACTGCCAAAGAATGCAGCAAGTTGCTTTGGAGGCTGTCCTCCAAAGTCCACACCCCAGCCAAAACCACGTCTGTGGTACAGAGCTACTGATGTCCTACCAGCATGGAACATAAAAATGACCCCAGAGAGAAGCTACACAGAGGCTTTGCTGACTCCACTGAATGGGATGTGGCTTGGAGCAATGTATGGGATCAGCGCAAAGCTTAAATACTAGGCATGCTACACTGGAGAAAAACAGTATCTTGCAAACAGTGAGGTGCTTACTTCTTTGTGCCAGATGACCTCTGTTCCTCAAGCATGAGACACATACTAAGCTTTCATGCACCATCTTAGGGTGTATTAAATGTCTTGGATTGGGAAATAGCAAGAAAGCCATGCTACTTTTGACTTCTGCCACCTACCTCTCTTCTCAGCAGGTATAGGTGGCTGAGGAAGAAATGGACACATGAAGGTTAGAGAATGAAAAAAAAAGAAAAAGAAATTATCATCAGCAATAAAAAGTGAACAAGAACAGAAATTGAAGATATCTGTTAGCTGTACATGTGCATTTATTCTCTTTCCTTGCTTTGTACTATATAGGTTATTTTATACAACATTTATCTGTTAGGTACAGAATCTAAATCTTTAATCTCTTATCATACTGTGTCAAGATTGAGCTCTCATTTTACAGTGACTGAATTGCTTCCATAAGCTGTAACAGCTAGCACATCTGTTCCCATCTTATTTTATTTTTTTTTTAACACTATGCAAAATAGTTCTGTTGTTCAGTAATCATAAGGATCCCACAGGAGTTCCAGCATTTTCATTCAGCATCTGGGTACTCATTGATCAGCCTTGCACTATTGGGAGCCCCTGTATAATCTAAAAAACAGACTCAAAGATGTGTACCAGGACCTCCTTAAGGTGCAGTTCCCATGACACTGTTATCCTGAAAGGAGTGCAGTGATCAGGAGACTCATTACAATAAGAAATTGCTTAATTTCTAAATCAGTTCATTTTGCTGCAGTAGTGCTGATTTGAGAGTAGACGTATGATGTGATGAAGGCTCTGAGCTCAAAATCTTGTCATGTTTATCTGGCTGTAATAGCTGATCTATAAAAGACAGTCTCTCTACAGGCTTTGTTTTGTTAAATGAAGACAGATAAAAATCTTTTCTCTGCTGTCAACAAAGTAGTGGAGCCTCCTGTGTTTAATATGAGAGAAAACAACAATTAAAATAAAATTTACCCCACACATATACCAGTCTTAGCAAATCTGGACATTTTCTATACAATTTAATATTTTTGGCCTAAAAACAATAATGGCTAAGAAGGGACATAAATGAAACCAAAAGAGAAACAAATCTGAAACAGATGTTAGGAAGCACTCCCAGCACAGGAGAGCTGATGTGCTGAAAAGCTACCTGGGGGCAGGACATTAAAAGATGAATCTCAAGAAAGCCTGTGAGGAAGAGCAAAACAACGCAGGAAAGCTTGATCCAGATACCTCCTTGTCCTCCACACCTCTCACTTCACCATATCAGGGGATTCTGCTTTTCCGGCACAATGTGATTCTGTGGCCAATTCAAGCGCACTGTAGAACAGAAGTAATAAAGTGAGGGAAAAATTCTGAGCAAATTTCAGATTAAAGGAATAAGGAGTGAAAGAACTGTTGTGTTCTTTCCTCTCTAAAAGAAATAAGCAAATTTAGCCCAGGATGGGATTCTGAAAGAATAAATCCCACCATCCAGCATCCATCCATGCCATTAGTACACTGTTCAGTAAGCAAGTTATATTCACAGTCTGGAGCATCCACCGCAAAAGAATCTTTACCCAACGCCGATGACCACATTAATAGCTTCACAATTAACAGTGAGCTTTTTAGTATTGTCTCTAAAATGCCAAAATTACTACCTGTTGAATAGGGCACCCACTATGATTAGCCCATGCAGCCCATTCAGTTGTCCTTATGATTAACACTTACAACACTTTGCAATCATTGACATAATCCTTCAAAATCAGGGAAAAAGCAAACCTACTAAGGGGGAAAATGAGTCAGAAGGTAATACGAATTTCTTTGTCAGGGACCTCAGGACTCAGTCCTTGATTACCACCTTCAATCTGCTATGGTTACCTTCTCAAAGAGGGAGTTTGCATGTTTCTGTCTCTTTAAATGGATGTAAACACACAGGGGAATTAATTTCTCCAGGAAGCTCTGTACTGAGTGGTTCAGGGGAGGATTTTCAATTCTCCATACTCCTAAATCCTGCAGTTGCTTCTCAGACCCTGTTAGTACTAACAGAATGTGAGTCAAGGACAGTGGACCAGGAGGTAAGCTATGCATTGATGAGACCAGAGGCAATCTAAATAATGAAGTTTGAATTACACCATGGCATTGTGACATGAGTGTCTAAAAGACAACTGTTGCAGCATTGTTCTTCAGCAGCTGCTCCAACAGGCAAAACTTAAGCAACTCCAATTTATTGGCATTTCTAGAGCAACTGGATTTTGTCCAGCCTTCCATGTAGTAACAGGAAAGAGTGGCTTTCTTGGGGGTAGAATTTTTACCAGTTTCTGGCCAAAGTCTGTTCACGCCTTCTTAGGACAGGAACAAAATGCAAAACCCCTCATTACGTTCTCTTTCATGAAGACTTAAGTATGCTTCTTGGCATTTGAGAATAAGGTAACTCAAGGAAGAAGTGATTTGGCAGGCAGAAGTGGGTATCATGTTTGCAGTGACTTCTCTTTCTCTCTGGTAGATGGATGCATGGGGCTTTAGACCAGGTAAAGGTGGTTACTATGCACTACTTTTTGTCCATTCATCACAGTCTCCAGCTTTCTCATGCAACATGACAATCTGCCACGAGGGAAGGCATCAAATCTAAATATGGATGACTACTTTAGCATTTCTTCCCCTTTGCCAACAGCATGGGCTAACACTTTTGGGTGTTTTGATAACATGATGAATCACGGTCACACAGTCTCTTCTATTCACACTAAGGCTGCATCTCCTCCTGATTGACATTTTTTTTTGGGATGACTACTTCAGCATTTCTTTGCCTTTGCCAGCAGTGTGGGCTAACACTTTCAGGTGTTTTGATAACATGATGAATCATGGTCACACAGTCTCTTCTATTCATCCTAAGGCTGCATCCTCTCCTGATTGACAGTTATTTTTGGGTTTATGGTCTAACATTTCATGTTTGCTGTTATTCTGGATGCACCTCTTCTCGCTAAAAGAGAGATCAGGCAGTAAAGAAATTATAAGGGAATAAAATGCAAGAGTTTCTAAAAAGTAGCTAATTATTGATCCAAAGTCTTTAGTGTGTAGCAGTTTCATATGTGCAAAACTTCAGTTTTGCAGTGGATCTGAGTACTAGATATCATAATATGCTGATACTTGTCATTAGTATGGTGGTACTGTGTCTTTACAGTCATTACTAGTATAGGTAACTATATTATCTGCATTTTTCTAAAGCTATACCAACTTTTACCTAGGCAGAAATATTTAATCATGTTCTCCACCTATAATTTCCATTGCAAACATATAAAGTCTGCATTCATTGTGACCCAGGAATGCTCTTTTCTAAATTACAAATTCTGTGCTACAGAGGAGATGCAGCAGAATTCAAAGCCAAAAAAAATAAATAATAAAAATATCCATATTTGCTAGGAAACCCAGTTATTTTCTCGCTGAGTGAAGCCCAGTAAGCAAAATATTCGCATTACTCACAGATCAGCAAGCAGCCAACATGCTTAGAAATGAATGTAGTTGTGTCAAACCCTTCTGCACACCTTTCTCTGTGACTGTCAGTGCAATGAAAATCATTTGCAGCTGTCATGTGGGTGGGTAACACAAATTATACCTGGAGGAGATATACTCTAATTATGAAATGTTAACTTTTTGTGATAGATGACACACATGTAGCCAGTCAAGTAACAAGGGTTTGTTGAAGCAGGCTTTGCATAGGTATGGTAACTACATTCTTCAGTAACTACATTCTGGGCAACACTATAAGACAGCTTCCAGTTTCTAAAAATCAGTCTTACTTTTAGAGTTTTTTTCTAATAATAATGACTATAGAAATAGAAATTCTGATTATTAGAATTATTTGCAAATAGTGTGTGTGTGCTGCTGGCTCTTTGGTGGTGCATGTTCAGACTGAATTCTTCCTACTTCCTTCAGGCTTCCTTTAGTTCATGCTCTTCCTCTGAAAGCTCATGCATGTGCCTGCAACCTTGGTGTTATTATTTTTCCTTGTTGTTTTGTCTTCTGAGCCAGCATATGCTGACTAGTGGGACAGTAAGAGGCTATAAGGCCATAGTTCTCTACAGGGATATTTTTTTACTGCTGCGCTGGCATGGTCTGTTAATCTCAGGATCATCACATGTTCTGCTCTTTGGAGAGATTATTTTGGTTTGTTGGGATTTCTTTCATGTTTACTGCTGCCTTCATCTGGATGCTTTCTTGTTAAGCAGTGCTTTGCTTCCTCTTACTAGCGGAGTAGCTGCCAGTTAGGCCACTTACAATGTCCTCAAGCTTCTGGCTTCACCATGTTTCCCCAGGATGTTCCTCCTATGCTGCCGTTGCCTGGACTTACATACCCCCAGCTGTTCTTAGTCTGAGTTACCTGTAGAATTTGAATCTGGATTAATTTCAGCATGTTCAGTATATCTACCTTATGGCTGAGCTAGTTCCTCTTCCTATTAGTCTCTTGGGGTGGGCACTATCCCACCACTGTCCTCCATGGGGAGAACAAGGTGGAAAAGGTGGAAAAGGTGGCTTATGAGCAAACTGCCCACTGGCCTCTGCGCTGATTTTTTTAAGCAGCCAGTAATGTAGCATAAGCCATTATGAGAAACGTTTGTTTTCCCAGCTCCAAGTCTTACTTGTGTGTTTTCCAGACAGTTTAACTTCCAAGCACTGAAGTGGTAAGTGGCTATAAATGCACAGCCTTTCCCCCTGAAAGTGAACCATGAGGATCTGTGCAGGGCATGTCAATCACTCTGCAAAAGCAACATGGAGTGGAGGATTTTCTTCAGGATTAAATGATGGCTTTATGCCAATAGGCATTAAGTTAGAGCTATCACTCTAGTACAAAAATTAGTTCAAAAAAAGGTGTTAAAGATGGATAGATGGATTTCACTGGCATAAAGTGTATTCATGCAAGTTAGGTTGTAGGCCAGTTCTTCACTGAAACTAACTATGGAAATGGCTAACAACATCTGGGATGGAATAAAGGCTCCCAGAGCTTCCTTCCTTGCCCACACAAACTAACTAAACCATCATATGAATCCCCAATAATCCTGGCAGGCTGCTTATCCTTCCTGTAGGATAGGCAGAGGACCCACAACAGCAGAGAGGGAAATGCTCAGCTGCCCATATTTACAGATGTCCAGTCAGCCTCTGTAACTTCAGGAAGCCCTGTTGACATTAATTCACTTGTTTTTAATTTGCATAGGAAAGCTGTGTGATGTCTTCCCCCCCCGAATCAAGGATATAGTCTAACAAAAAATTAATTACGATTTTGAGTATGTCCCAAATTCTGTCAAGTTGCATGACAACATAGTGAAAATGCGGAGAAGGATGAAGGAGGGAACAAACCATAAATAAGCAAGCAAATAAGCAAGCCAAAAAAAAAAAAACCAAAAAAAAAAAACCAAGTTAATGTGCAATGCCTAAATCACCTCTTTAGAGTTGTTTAATCAGTGGTCTCCAGTTTTTCATGTTCAGTGCCACATGGTGCATGCGAGCCATGAATGACAAGACTGTAAGGAATCAGGGAAGCTGGAGTCTGGCTGGCATTTGAAGTCATTCCTGAAGTGCCACTGCCTGTGACATGAGGGGAGGTTCCAACATCTTTGCTTGTCTTTGGGACTTTTTTGTAACAGGTGCAGAAGATGAACTTCTCTCACAGCCTTCCTGGTGAATATGAGACCAACCCACCACCAGTCCTGGATGCCAGATGACAGATGAAGGTGGCTTCTTTCATGCTAGCAGGACTTGTGGCATTCTTGTGAATGAGCTGCACAGACCTGCTCTTCTGCAGAAGGAAATGCTGAATGCTCTGATTTACTGTCATCACTGGACTGGGATCATAAAAGGCTTGGCTTTCCTAGCAGCTCTGTCTTGGCACATGTGCTCCACGGCATCGTCCATGCTGCGAACCACCCTGAATTGCAAGACAAAATGCTACAGCTGGGACTGGAAATCTGTTGCATCTCTGGAGTAGTTTATGCACCCCAAAACTTACAATGACCTGACTAATTAAAACAGTGGGTGAGGATTAGCTCCAGCTCAAATCACGTCTGCCATGGGAGGAGGCACAGACACTGCTGAGGCAGGTTGGTTGGGGTGGTGCGAGTCCCAGTGCAGGCTATGATATTGAGTGGGTTGCAGGAAGCCAGCACCAGCCTGCAGGACCATCACTCCTCACCTCCTCCCCAGTTCCCAACCCCAGAGAGGGGCAGATGTCCTCCTGGTCTCTGGAAGCAACCAAGTCAAATGATTGAGAGCAGGCTTTGGTAATGGTACAATGGAAATGATTCACAGTTCAGTTGTTCAAAAGGTTGAAGTAAAATGGGCAAGCATGTAACATTCCAAAGGGCAGATAATAGCACTCCCCAATAAGTCCTGAGGTTGATTTAATAAATTATTTATCATGCCTTCAGTTTCTGGAGTTATGTGACTTACTTAAAAATAATATCCACAAAGCAGTGACAAATATTTTGTCACTTGGGTTTTTTTGACAATGACCTAGAAATAAGACTTTTGTTTGGAAAAAGAGAATGGAAGCAAAGTTTCACTGGTTTAAATTTTCCCTTAAAAATATCTTGCACCAAATACAGGAAAGGAGGGAAAACTGCCTAGACTTCATAGCTATGAATAATTTCCATAACTGCAGAAGAAATCCAGAAACAAGGGTATGGGCCTCCGCAGATTAAAACCCACTTACCAATCTTTCATCACAACCTCTGTACATCTTGGATGTGAGAAGCAACATTAGTTATTTGAATGCTGTGCAGCGTTTTACAGACTTTAGGTCTTATTTCCCCCTGTCCTTCCTGAGAGCCTTCTGAGTTACAATAATAGCTTATTATTTGGGCAAAGAAGCATTCCTGAAAAGTGTTTTATTTGCTTTTGCTCATGAATCACTGATGGAAATGAACAACTGGCAAATTAAATCACCCTGGTACTCAGGGGCCGGGTGGGAGGAAGGTGCCTTCAACTTCAAGATCTTTCTACATTTCTTTAGAAAAAGAGTAGCTATTCTCTCTTCTGTTATACACCAACCTTGGTTCAGTCTTCATCAATTACATTTGTTCTTTGGATTCATGTGCACTGAGCAAAAGAATGATAAAAGATCCAACACTATTGGATGCCATGGTTACAATATATTTTTGTCTTCTTAATTGTTTAAACATGGTTCTATACTGTAGCATGGAGTACAGCTAACCTGGTTGTAGCTCTGAGGCTACAACTGGGGGTCTTTGTTACAGTAAAACACGGAACTTACTTAAGCTTTATTCATACTATGAAGATAGCAGCTGCATTATTATATATGGGTGTACTTGTTTAAAAATCAAATAGGTTTGATTCATATGCCAGATGCTGTGCAATTTTTTGGTGTCACAGGCCTGCAGCATGGGCATTCTTTTTAGCTCTGACAGTATTTGATGTTGCTAGTATATTTCAGCAGTTGTTTTCAGCAGGAGATCCTGATGGTGCACAAAAGAGCAATAGTAAGACACTGAACTCACAGCCTGAAGGTAAAGCTAAAGCCGTGCACACCAACTTCTTCAAAACTTCTTTTTCTTTTCCTCAGTAATGAGGAAATTCAATAAATTACTCCTTATTAGCAGATATTACAAACTGTTACAAAAGGTACTATAATCTGATAATACTGGCAAGTATCTGGTTGATGTATCAAATAGCTCTGAAGTTGGTCTCATTTATAACAGTGCAGATCAGATACAAACTGGACAAACTGCATTGTGAAAAAGGATTCAACTATTTGAAGTGTTTGTCCTCCCCCTTCCCAAACATGAGCAAGGTACTTGAATAATCCAAAATTCACTGCTGTCAATGACAGATCAGATTTGGAAAAATTATTAAATTTGGGGTTCTTTTGGTTTTAACCCTTGGTTTTATAGCAAGTTCATATTTCCTATAGTGAGATTAAGTCCTTCCGCTATAAAGTAAGACATCATGGCAAAGAAAGAGGAAAAGGAAGAAAGAAAGAAAAAAAAGATTTCCTGAACTCCTTGTAGTATTCCCAGAGGACATCTCAGCATCAACTGGAAAGTTTCACAAGCTGTCTGAGAACATCAGAGAGTAAAGACTCATTTGGTCTGTGGCTTTAGTGAGTCAATCTGCTCACACTTCATCAGGAGTGTCAGGGGATCCTGATAAAATGATAACGATGCTGTGCACTGGGTAGAGAAGAACATAAATAAGCTACCTAATTCCATTTCTTTTAGCATTTCTTTATATCCATATGCTCAAATCATATCACACCAGCCAGCCTTTGTACTCAGAGAATTCCTCTGAATTGGATTAGGTAATACATTGAAAGCCATATTTCTTGTAGTGCCTTTGTGTTTATGACTGTGTGTGCATTATACCCCTATAACTGTGTTTGCATGTGCAGGAAACAATTAAAAGCTGATTCTCCCAGTCATTTTGCTAGGAATAAGGTCACCCCCTGCAAGTCTTCTGATAGAAAACCTTGTGATGAATAGATGAATTTATGTGTAAAAATACGAGAGTTTTATGGAAGAATTGTTAGTTACCCTTATATTTTAACACAGCAGAGTAAACAGCTGGCAGGCAGAGCGCTGCTTTCCCTGATGAGAGATCCATGCTAAATGAAGGACTTAATTAAACTTTGGGATATCTCTCCTTTCCCACTGGAAAAGATACTACTGACAGCCATCAGGCCCTGTGCTGCTCTGAGCTGCTGAGAGGGCAGCACAGGAGACATGGCATACCTCCGAGCACAGATTAGAACATTGACGAACCTTGCTTCAGCTTCAGGTAAAGGAATCCTATTTTATTTGGCTTGCCTTGATGAAGTACATTAATGGTAAAAAAACTAAGTAACCTCTAGAAAAATATCCCAGGGAAAGAGGGGGTCCTTCAGCGCCATAAGCTGTGCTCCTCTTACTCTGCATAGCACAAGAGATATAGTGCCTATACTTGTTATGCTGAATATAAGAGCTCTTCATGGAAGGCCTGTTTGTCTTAAACACCTTTAAAACACCTGGTGTTTTGGTGCTCTTCCAGTACACACTGATCAGTTAATGATAGTCATTTTGAATTCCTTGTCTTCATTGCTGGCCATGAAGATACTTGCATACAGACATGTATAATACCGTGTACCCAGATGGTTTATACACTAGGCAAGCATCTGCAGACCTAATACTCTGGACACTGCTTACTATTTTCATTCACTTAGCACAAGTTTTAGCATGTATTATTTAGTAAATGTATTTTACACAGCTGCCTGCTCCACACCTCTGGCTCATGTCCTTCCGACATCATGGTGAGCAGCTCTTTCCTCCCTTGCAGTGCATGACCAAGCAGGGAGGTCAATGACAGAAAACCAGGGTCAGGCATATTGCCCTTGATCCATGTACTTGGAGCTGGCACTGACCTTAGAAAATCAGAGGAAATAAATATAAAAAAAAAAACAGGAAGATTTTTTTTGTCACCCCCGTCCCGGCTGTTTGATAATTGTACAGTTGCTAGATCTGATGCAAAGGGAGAGTTCAGAAAATGCAGCTGGGGGTTCCAGAGAAAATGGGGTCATCCCATTTGGGTAGCAGCCCACTGTTAGATCAAATTATGCTGATCATGAAACCATATCCGTAGACAGGAACCCACAGCTGCAATTGCAGAGAGAGTCCTTGAGCATGCGCAAAGCAACTGGAATATTCTGGAAATACAACTGGGAAAATTCTGGAGTTCACAGCTGAGCATGTGCAAAGCGCAGCAAGTCAAAGGTCTGCAAGTTGGCATCACTTGGGAAGCTTTTTTGTGTGGATGCCAAAAGGCAGCACACTGCTGTGACAACAAATCTTATCTCTATCAATTTCAAAACCTTGTTCCAAAGCAGGGGATAATATACTGGTCAAAGAGAAGGCCATGAAAGTACATGCAAGTGTATATTTTGCCCTAATAGCTGGGGAAAAACTGACTTGTTTTTACTACCACTTCCCTGGAACACTCATTCTGATATTAGCTCTTAAACGGAAAATTTTATCTGGAACAATTCCGTTTAGGCAACAGAAAATTGTATGACTGCAGAGAGAAGTGATGGCTGATCTACCTGCTTTCATGTTTCAGATGCTGCCTGCTGAAGTCTGCAGCAGTTTCTGGTTACCCTTGGCTTGACACCCACCTGCTTGAGCTGCCATTCACCATCAGCTTCCAGAGATAGTCACTTCCACAATATCCTGTGAGCCAAAAACCTCATCAGGAACAGCATGTTTTCCTGGCAAGTCACGTCCTCCCCCTTCAGGTGATGAACCTGAAGGTCTCACAGTAAGTCAGCTTTTGTCAGGCTTTACATTTGTAGCAATTATATTTTTCCTTGTCTTTCTCCTGAGTTCATTATGCCATGTTTCTCCATTCCTCATCCTCTAAAGCGCTGCTCTAATAGTATATTATCATGACCAAGACCACTGAGTCCAATTGTTAACCGAGCACTGCCAGGTCCACCACTAAACCATGTTCCTAAGCATCACATCTACATGTCTTTTAAATATCTCCAGGGATGGTGACTCTACCACTTCCCTAGGCAGCTTGTTCCAATGCCCGACAGCCCCTTCAGTGAAGAATTTTTTCCTAATATCCAATGTAAACCTCCCCTGCTGCAACTTGAGACCGTTTCTTCTTGTTTTATTCACATTCTTGTCCTGTTCCTGTTGCTCATTACTCAGGAGAAGTGACCAACCTCCACCTTGTTCCATTCTCTTTTCAGGTGGCTGTAGAGAGAGATAAGGTCCCCTCTGAGCCTCCTTTTCTCCAGACTAAACAATCCCAGCTCCCTCAGCCACTCCTCATTAGACTTGTGCTTCAGACCCTTCACCAGCTTTGTTGCACTTGTATGAACTCACTCCAGGACCTCAATATCTTTCCTATGGTGAGGAGCCCAGAACTGAACATGGTATTTGAGGTGCAGCCTTACCAGTGCCAAGTACAGGGGAACAATCACTGCCCTAGTCCTGCTGGCTGTGTTATTTCTGATAGAGGCCAGGATGCTGCTGGCCTTCTTGGCTGCCTGGGCACAAGCTGGCTCATGTTCAACCATCAGTCAGCACCCCCAGGCCCTTTTCTACTGGGCAGCTTTCCAGCCACTCTTCCTCAGTCCTGTAGTGTCGCATGGGGCTGTTGTGACCAAAGCACAGTACTCAGCTTAGCCTTGTTGAATCAAGTACTGCTTTTTCACAAAGTTAAATTTAACATAAAGGGAATAAAATGCTCCCCACAGAACTATAAAATGATTTTTTGAAACACAGGGATACACTGGAAGGATTTACTCGTTTTCATTGAAATAGTAATATGGAGCCTACTGCCTTGCTCTCCCTCACAGGATATGATCAGTTTCCCATGAGATTTTTTCTCTATCTCATTAATACATTGCAGCTACAGCTGTTCATTTTATGCTCCTCATATACATCCCACAGGCTAGGACATACAAAATAAATAGAGGCCTCCCCTTGAGTATGAACAGACTGAAATGGACTCCCTGCTCAGTTGGAGGAAAGAGGAAAGACAAAGAGTGGACTTTGCCACTTTTCCAGGGGAAGTTTAATAGATGTTGTCCACAGCTGAACAAGAAGGCATGGAAGGACAAAGCAGTGAAAGAGATCCTGATCCCCAGCTCCTCTCTCCCTCCTTATTATAGTTCTTGCCTCAACTCACACTGCTAGACCCATGTGACTCAAATATTTCAGTGTCTAATAGCATAAAGACAGTTCTGATTTGTGGGGTTTTCTTCTTCCAGTCTGAACTGAGCAGTGTAAAAGGGAATTCAGGAGAGGAAATCCAGAAACAAGGTGATGAGCCCTCACCAAATGCCTGACTGTCCTGCTCTCACAGTAGGATCCCTTTACACTATCCTGCATGTACAGCAAATGCAGTTGTGCAGAGAAAAGATATCTCATGGGAACCAAATCCAGGTGATTGCTCCTTATATTTTCACTGAAATATGGTTAGATCACATTTTAGCTCAGACTCCCGTATGGCTATTCACATAAGTACTATGGAGCAAATATAAATGAGTAGGAGCTTATCCTCACATACCTTAACTAGTTCAAGGAAACCAAAAAGAAAACAATGACATTTTTTTAAAAGCCGTTTTTTTTTTTTTTTTTTTGCTGTATCAAAGAGCTCTGTTGGTGGGTTGTCACAGAACTCTGGGGCAACAGGCTGCATGATACAAATCTAGATGAAAAAAATACATGGGCAGGGGGATAAAGGAATTAAATGCATTGCAAGAGCATTGTGGATGACTGCTATTTCTACAGAGAATATGGCAGGTGAATTAATTGTAAAGTAAAAATGGAGTAAGCCAGCATCAGCATTCTCAAAGTTCTTAAACACAGAATAAAGTTTCTTTTGGAACACAAAACCACTTGAAATTCAGTGTTTATTCTGCTGTTGTAATGATGAAAGACTATGAAATATAAGCACGCAGACTTCAGGATGTCTGTAGGTACTTCTGTGGTTTGAACACCCTGGTGCTGAGTGTATCAAAATCCCCATGGAGGTCTATAATCGTCCTTCTACATACTGCATGTCTAGTATCTGTAGTACTTGGCAAATTTAGCACTGGTGTATCCTTAGCACGCTGACTGAGGTTTCAAATTACTGATGAGGCCTTTTGCTTCTTTAAACATGGTACTGAGAGTACCTTAGAGTTCTGAGCAATATCACCTTTTTTTAGATCTGTTCATTCATCATAATACTGTGCCAGGGTTTGTTAGGTAAACTTGATTGACAGACACCCATCTTTATCCTCTGCATGTCTGGAGGTCAGCACTGGTGGAAAGTAATGCTTTTTTAATTAGCTGCTAAGGTATTAAATTTCCTTTGTGTGGGTTGCATGCTGCATTCCTGTGAGTCACTATCTGAAGAGACTGTCTTTGCATTCACTATTCAGTATAACACAGACAAGTGGAGAAGAGTCATAAAAGATTCATATCAAAGATGTTTATGAAAAGTCTTGGATCTAGACAACCTCCAGGTTTTCCAGCAGTAACTGTAAAACAAGAAAAACAACAGGTTTAAGATGACAGACTCCAACTCAGAGATGCACTTTACACTCTTCAGCAGGAATCACAAAGACAAAATACTGGCTATAAATTGTGGATGTCATCTCAGGTCCCTTATAGATACTGATTCCACAGATAGAAATAAAAGGATTAGAAAAACTGTGTCCAGAAAGGCACAACAAATCAAGTGTTCAAGGTGACAGTGATCTGCTATTCTACTGGAAGTGGATTTTTATATATCTAATATCACCCAATACATGAATATATTGTGGCAAGCATTCTAAAAACTACCAGCAATCCTGTAACAAGGCAGGGGTGTTTGAGGAAAACACAGTACATGTGAAAATTTATACTGTTTCTGGTAAGCTTACAGTAGACTAAAGATGAAGGGGAACTGCAGAAGAAATGGAACAGCAGAGCATCCATGTAGATTCCACATAGATGGGCAACATGTTCTCTTGTTTTTACAACTTACAGTCATTTATCATATCAATAAATTACTCTACTTAAGTTTCTTTGCATTTTTACTTTAGAAAGTAAAAAATATGTAAAGTGCTGCTACCAGGACTAAGCTAGATTTATGATAAAACCTCATGTGAGGCTTTGAGACTCCAAAATTCAAGGACTTCCTTAGTAGCAGTCAGCCGACTGCAGCTTAAGGAGCAATGGCAGGGTCACTAGTGGCAGCTAGCACTGAAGATACTCTTCAAAATGGGGTTTATTAGAACCTCACATACTTAACTTATGAATGTCGCAGTGAAGTTTTGGAAAAATATCCCCTTTCTTTTCTGGTTGGGAGTTCCACCTATAAAATGTTATCATAACTAAGTACTTGCTCCAGCAACTAATTCAATAAAGCTACAACTCAGGCAGGGACTCATTTACACTTAGATTATCCCTGCTACTCAGAAAAAGTTGAACAAAATGCAGCCATACATTCTGTGCTTATAAACAGTGAGATCTGGCCTCAGTCCAGGTGGTGTTATATCCCATAGCATATAGAAGTATGTGCATATGTTATGTGTAAACATTCATAAGTATACTTCAGCTTTCCCTTCAATAAGCTGGCTCCATAAGTGTTTTCACTTGAACTGGGGAACTGCTACTTAGAATAACACTTCCTAAGATAATGTCCCAGTGAGACACAGAGACATAGGCTCATGATAAATCTTGCTTGCACACAAATTAGTCTGTCTGTAAGGGAAAGGGCACCGTAGACAGGACTGGAAACACTCTAATCTCCAGCTAGCTCCAGGTGGTCTTAGCCAACTCATTAGCTACGGTGCAGAAAACTAAACAAAAACACGTAATAATGGTCCGGATAATCAAATAACATTGCAAATAGGTTATTTTGAATCAAACCTTCAGGCTGCTCAGAAAAGTTTGTAAATGACTCTCTCTGTTTCCCTAAGCATTTTCTGTGTGAATAACCTCATATATTATGTGTCATGTGTGAAAACTTCTATAAAATAAAGTTAATCTGAAGTTGAATGTTTTGCCTCGGTTTTTCTTTCTTTTCACACATGTACAGAGTCACAATGCTTATTAGTAGAATCAATGTGCAAAAGTCTAAGTAAGCTTAAGAAGTTACCTTTTTTTGTATAAGATGTATGAGAAGAATATACAGAAGGGGAAACACTTTTTTAGAGATAGTTCAATTGGTAAAACATGGAGATGATAGTTTTCAAAACAAGAATTATGAAAATATTTATGCAAAAGGAAAAAAAAAAAAAAAAAAAAGACTGAAGCCTCAGCTCCTCTATTGTTTTTATAGGACATTTAGAATTTTATATTCCTTTGCAATGGTTTCAGAAGTTCATTTAATTAGTTTTTCTACTACTTGCTTTTCCTAACCTGCCTGCTTTTGGATAGCATGCAACATCTATCATACCAGATGATTTTTGGAGCCTTGGTTATTCTCAGCATGTGTTTACAGTATACAAAATGTGGTGTCTGTGTTTTCAAATACATAATACACTTTTTGTTTAAAGACGAAAATAGACCCCGAGATTGAAGGCAGCATGTCAGTGATAGGGCAGAATATTTGCTATATTTTTTTACCTGTTCGTTCTGTAGTGATTCTAATTCGGGAAAGAAGAAAAACAAAAGTTGTCTTTTCCATCACATTTAATTGGCCTGTGGAAAACACAGGAGTCTCACTCAAGATTTATAAACAAACACACCATTATGTTTCTCATTAAGTTCAAGAATACCTGTGTAAGTGGTAGCTGTCAGACACAATAAGTGCCCCCCTCCTCCTTTCCTTATGTAATAATCCCAGCATTCAAAAGACTAATCACTGCACACTGATCTACAAAGCATCTTATTTCCTCATCAAATTTCCCTGCTGGGCTTAGGCATGCTTGTCAACTTCCCAGATCCCCCTTTCAATAACTGGTTTATTCTTAGGATCTTGCCAAAATGCATTCCTAGGAGTAAACCACGGAAGAATGAAGTTCTAATTTCTTTATCTCACTCATGAAGAGGTTTCTACCTATGCTCCTGAGAAAGTTCACTGATAATTTTGGCTGCAGGTTCCCTTGAAAGAAGCAGGCCAGTACAGCACATCGGGGCTCTTTGTCTATAAATACAGATGACTACCAAAGATGACAGAGGAGAATTAAAAAAGATCATTAATTGCAACAACAGCTTCTAGGTAGTGCCAAACTGAATTTCAATGACAGAAACTGCCCTGTTCCCTAACCCTCAGCCATGCTCTCCTGGGGAAAGCTTAACCTCCCCTGACTTCCTGGACAGGGAGCAAAGGTGAATACTGACATGCCCAGCTCACACCCATCACAATGCTGAAGGCCAGGCAGCAGCACATAAATGGTCATGGCTTATCTCTTCTTTGTAGAAATGTAGTTTGCAGGTTCTAATTCACCAATGAAGCACTGTTCCCCAGATCTGCACACTTTTGCAAGTTTAACCAAATCTACATTGAGTTGAATAAGTACACCCCTATGGATCCAGGTGAAAATGAGAATTTACTGACTTTCTAAACATGGACTAAGTGAATTAGGGATGGATTATTAAATTCACGTAATAAAAGTCTAACTTGTCTTCTCTCGCAAAGACTAAGCTTATTGATTTCACATTCTTGCCTATTCTTTTCTGATGCTTTATTACTAAAATACTCAGTTTATTATATCCACGTATATGAAAACAGTACAGCAAAGAGAATAAAAAGCTATAGCTTTTCAATCCTACTGGATGCATGTTTCACATGGGTTTCACACTGTAAGTTCTGCATCAACTGAGCAACCTGAAGCACAGCACTTAGCAAAGTTAAGTCTCAGGTGCCTTCCTTTCCCATAAGTATACTTGTAGTAGTTCCTAAGCCCACACTTTCCAGACACTTTTTAAACAAAATGCATGAGTTGTCAACTCCTCATATTCTTATATATGAATAATATTTTAAATTTTCTTCAGATGACAGTATTTGAAAGACAGAAAATGTGGCATTGTTGGTTGATTGTTGGTGATTTTGTGCTCTAATTTTGAATTTTACCTTATGTGTTTGTCCTAAATTCCTAGTCAGGGCCTGTATACTGGTCTACGATATCAGAAACTAATGACTGATTTTCTCCACTGGCAATAAGATAACCATTCTCTGCAGTTCCTCTTTAAATCTACCAAAGAGAAAGGAATTCTTTTCATTAAGATCAATAATTCTTTGGATTGGAACTTCTCTGTTTTATTCCGCGTGAGTCAAAATTATATTCACTATATAAACAATGATCTGCTTAGAAAATGAAGATGACAGTTTTTTAGGATCAGGGATTTGTGGTTTTCTTTATAAAAAATACTCTAAAATCTTGACATTTTCTTCTTCAATAGGATCAATCTAGCTTTATGTAGAGAGAAGAAACACTGAACAGGTTAATTCATAGCATTTAGAATATGCATGGGTGGATAATGCTTCTGACTGCCAATCCATTTTAAAAAGAGGAGACAAGATACAAAGACTGCTTCACTGCGGCTGAGGTTGGGCAAAAGAGCAGTGCAGAGACAGACCATCACCATCACAGCTAAAAAGTGTTCTCAGTTCTCCCTCTCTCTTGTTCTTATCTCCCTCTCATGTTACCACATTTTCTGCTCCCCTCATGCCATTGCAGTAGCATCGAGGACAAGTGAGATAATGCTTGGCCTAAATCCAGGCAATCATTTTCGGGTAATTAGTTTAGGTACTGCACACCCAACCCATACTTTTTTTCTCAGGCAGGTATCAAGTGGCTCATGTTACATGATTACCTGCTTGTGTTTCAATGGCTAGCCCAAGGTTCAGTTAAAGCTCATCCCCAGGTAGCCAAGTGAGGACTTAATTGAATGTGTCAGTTTGTTCTGAGAAATCTGGCTCTGCTGCAATGAGTTATTTCACCTCCTGCTGCTGTATTCGATCTCCCTTTTGCTGTTCTCCTTCTTTGGCATTTCTAACCCAAGGACAAAGCCTACGCTGTGATGTCTTCAGAGCTGCTCTTAATTCTGATACTGCTGCTTTGTATACTTATTTATTTATTTGGAGAGGTTGGAAGAGCCATATGTATTATGAGAGCTAAACAAATCTTCACCTTCAGAAAATATGGGCACAAGTAGGTAGGTGTGCACTTTTCAGGTGGATACTGGGATTCTCCAGGGTGTAAAAAGTGGGCACCCCCTGCCTTCCCACTGATTGCACAGAAATTAGGCAGCTGTGTGTTAGAAACACTCTCTTCTTGCATTCAGACCTCACAAAACAAATGCTGTGTAGAAACAGAAGCAGACTGCTGCTGACAGGCAATGTGTGCAGATGGCTTCGTTACTCTCCCATGCCCCATCCAGTGATTTCTGAGCAATGCTTTGCCACCTCTCCCTATGCATCTCTCTAGCTCAGGGTCTCTCTGAGCCAAACTTCTCTCCTGAGTGCTCTGTCATCAGCAATGGTGATCTACCCACACCCCTTCTCCTATGCACCTCTTCCCTGAGGACCCTTCCAAGGGCAGAAGAGAACTATGTCTCTACCTTGACCTCACCTTGACTCTCTGATGCAAATGTAAGTGAGGCTGCAGCTTTATGCCAGCTGTGAAAGTAGCCTCTTACTGGGGATATTTTTCCACCAGGAGTTGGGCTGAGGCCTCTAACAGCTTCACAAAGACAAGAAAAGAGCTGTTGGATGCTAAAGGCTTCCAGCCAGTACTAGCCTGGATCAGATACAGATTGGCAGCCGCTAGGTGCATGGCTCCAATTTCCCATTACCAATTCCCCTGAGCTGCTCAGTCTCCCATGGTGAAAGCTCTAATTTAGGAGAGATCCTGTGGGGCTGCGTTGTTCTTGTTCTCTTGACTTTGTTTCTAATTTTTAGAAGCAAGCCCATGAAGTCTTGCAGACAGATGCCCACTGACTCTTTGGTGGATGTAAGCAGGCATCCTGAGAATAGTTCAGCTCAGAAACTAAAGCTGTGGTCGCTATTTATATTACTAGAAATCAGGGCAAATAGCAGTATTTCAGTCCCATTTCACCTAGCTGATTAACTTTGCAATCAGTGCGTGAAAGAATTTGAACTCATCAGCTACTCAGAACTTTGAATAGCATAACCCAAGCAATGGGAATAAAACAGTGGAAAGACAATTATATTTCTTTATATGACTTATTGCAAGGCAAAAAATCCTCAAATATATATGCCGTCGAAATTTGACTCAAATTTGGGCTAAGAGGCGCAAACTCCTCTTGCAAGAAAAGGTAACTATTTTAATACAATGTTGCTCAAAAGTGACATTGGCAATTTCAGTGTTACTTAATTTCTTTAGGAGGCCAGTTTCTGAACTGGCCCGAATAAATTATTTCCTTCAAAGCTGGCAGAAGTGTGATGACTGCAACAGCTGAAAGTCTTGCTCTGCACTACCTCAGTGCTTCGACAACTACAGTTTTCATCCAGTAAAACTAAGTACATTGGCATAGTCACAGCTGACTCAAAGTTTTTCAGCAGTGTAGGAGAAATTGGATGTCACTCTCCTATGGATAAGGGTCCAGGAATAGGCTTCTTCTGCCAACGGAAAAGCAGTAAGAGGAGAAAGGCATGTTCAGGATGGAGAAATATGGGGAGCTGGGCTTTCTGCTACCCCTGCAGCAATCAGGGGGCTAAAGATGAAGGGACAGGGCTGTTTCAGAAGTGACCATCCTGTTCTCATAGCCAGTGGTATCTGCCCTCGCTCCCCCATCCCATGCCAGCCTGAGCCAGGCAGGTCCTGTGGGAGGGCTGCACGAGCCAGGCAGCCCCTCCAGGCTGCCACCCCCATTGCCTATGGCCCAACACCATCTAGAACAGCATGCTGGGAAAACATTAACATCACATTTACAGGTGGTTTTACCCCACTGCATAGCAGGTCTGACATGAACTTTCACATTGTTGATGAAGCACTGGCATCCTGCCTTGCCAGAGCAGATCCCGCATCTCGCCCTTGGAGCTCTGCCTTCTTCACCCCACTGTCTCTCAAAACACCCTTGGTCTGCTTAGAGGCATCCCTGCCGCCACCAACTGTCCTCACTGTGGTCTTTGTGCAGAGGACAATTACCAACATGGCTCCCCAAAAGTTTAGTGGCATGAAGTGAAGACAGCACAGCATGAAACAGAAATAAGGAACATATGGTCACCATACAGGATTACCTGATCTGAAAGCACCTCTTCCTTTATTCAGTAGCAGCCTTTATATTACAGATGAGTATAAACTTGAGGTCTACAGCTGCTGGAGGATAGGGAGGATCCTAAGTTTAAAATGAAAAAGTTCAGTTTGATACATGTTGGGGTTTCTTGGGCTTTCTTTACAACTGAGACACAATGGTGAAACAGGCTAAATGCAAGGTCTCAATAATAATATTAAATAATACTAAATGCAAGGTCTCAATTTCACGATGTTTTTTTCTAGCAAAATACTGATATTTTCTCTATTCCTTTTCTTTGTCTCTTCTCTGACTCTCTTCAATTTTTCTAAGAATCCATACAATTTCCTAGTAACTGGTCTTGTTGGAGGCATTTTCCAGCAAAATATTAAAAAGACAAATGCAACTACTCATTTCTCAAACAATGGTGCTACATCTGAAGTATAACCAAGAAACATTAATATGAGTTTGCAAAGTCAATGAAAAAGTCTGGAAAAGCCCAATGAGATGTGAGACAATGGATCAATCACCTCCTCATCTAACCCACTACATGGCACATTGGCAAGTTAAATTATTATAAAAAGGAAACACTGGGATTTGTAGTTTAAACAAACAGAATTAGCAGTGGATAATCCAAATTTTGCCAGTGACATTAACAAAACCATCAATAGTAGTATTGTCCTTTCTCACTAAAATTGGCATCACCCTGTAAGGAAGATATGCTTCTTGACAAATAATCTGAATGTGACAAAGATATAATCTAGTCATTATTTTTGACACATAAGACATTAGTATTAACTTCAGTTTCTCTACTGCATTTAAGGACATAGTCTCATAATTGAATTAGGATTTGCAGCAATTTTAACAGTCTAAAATGGCTTACTATACCTATTTTACTTTTTGCTAATTTACTACTCAATGGAGAGATTAGAAAAGGATGTAAAAATCATCAGGCAGAAAGTCTGACAAACCGTTCATCTCAACACCCTGTAAAGATAATTCTCAGCCATCTAAGATGGATATTGAAGAGGTTCTGGCAGATGAACAGACTGGCAATAAAAATCTCTAGGGAAACATTGATTTCCTATCATTTCTAAAGAAAGAATGGATTGCAGAAAACAACTGGCTACACAGGTGTACCTCCTTCAGTACTCCTTTTCAGTCTCTCTGTTTCTCCTGAAAAGAAAAGATTCTGTTGTTTCACAATAAGGGAAATCATAGACAAGCATAGGTTTGGTCAGGAAAGAGCTAAATACAAATTTTTGTGTTTTAAAACCAGACACAAGAATCCATTAGCAATTTTCCTGTTGGGTGGAATCGTTCAAAACACATTTGAAAAAGAGAAGAACTGTGAATAGACATACTTACTCTGAGGCACTATTAATCATTGATACCTTAATATAGTAGTCATGGTGGGTTTGACTGCAGCTGCACCATGTACCTGTAGAGGAGATGTATTTGCAACATTAGGAGCTGTATGGATAAGAAATTGAGACCTTGAGAGCTACAGTTTCTTCTGTGTGTTTTCTTTTATCTGGAAAAAAAAGACCTCAGTTATTTGCTTATGGCTCGTATTTTGAATGTGGGATGGAGAGGGAAGTTCATATCCTGCCCATATGCTGTGTTAGAGATCACCAGCTTCATAACGTGCTATCTACTGCACTTACTTGTTTGGACCAAGATCCCATACAGCTCATGCAGGGGCTGTGAAGGGGTTTCCTTTAAGCGCAACTTTTAGCACAAAATCTCCTCATATTTAGAAAAGAAAAGAGATCACTTTTTCCTCTGTGTATGCACAGTAGGGAGATTTGGGTCACTTTTCAGACTCAGTTCAGTTTTAAAAATTTTGGAATTTATCAGCAAGCCTGAGAAAACCCCCAAAATTAGGATGGCTTGTAGTTAACTCAGTTGTCATTTTGACAACCAAGTAGTGACTGCTCTGTCAGCTTCCTACGCCTCCTGTTCTGAATACTTTGTCTACTGCCTTTTCCTCAAACAAGTCATCTCATTTCATCAGCCCAGTATAAACATGACTCCTCTTCTCCTTGCCATATCAAAGAGAAGTATCTAACATGCCGAAACTTACCAGCAACAACTACTTTTGTCTTGACAACTGACATTTTGACAGAAGGGAGAAGTGGAGGAATCCCGTGAATGTTTGGAGCCATTAAATATACACCCGAGCACCCTCATAGCTACTATTACCAATTAACAAAATCCTGGCAGAGTATTGAGGAAACTTGCAATCTGATTCTGTAAATACTCACCCATGTGAGAAGGGTCGCATAGCTGAGTAGCGCAGTGAGTTTACAACCAATGCCCATGTGCATGAAAAGTTCCTTATGCACTTACGCATTTGCAGGAATACCAATCTTTGCTTGTGCTGTTCTTAAGTGTTTGATATGAAGAACAGTTCTGAGACTTTTCATCACTTGTCATATTTTTGTAAATTATCCTAAACATTTTAAAGTTTTCATTATTCCAGTAGTTACCATGTTTACACATAGACACACCAGATAGGTCATGGTATTTGACTCTGGACTTCTTTTTTAATTAGTTTTGCTGACCAGGGACCCACTGTTGTTGAAACAGATGTTGCAGCCCAATAATAGCTCTCAGCTGCCAACAGCAAACTGTGGAACTCAGCCCTCACCATGCAAAAAAAATGAGTGCATTAAGGGGCTGGTGCTCCAGACAACAGGGACACTCCACAGCACGTGTGTTTACCAGTTCTGTCTTAAGGCACACAAAATTTAACACATACTCCTTTTTCTCATCTAAAAAAAAAAAAACCAACAAAAAAACAAAAAAACAAAAAAAAAACAACTGAGCAACTATTTCTCAAAAAATGTACATAATACCTGAGAATAAATGCATTCTTTTAATTCTTTTATCCTACATACTTGCTTAATTATACTGTTTTTACAGCCAGTCACATGCAGCAGGGATCAGACAGGCTCTTCTGGACTAGCAAAGACCTAGAGAAGCTCAACCTGAGGGCTCAAGTGAACCCTCCAAAAACTTATATCCTGTTCAGACAGGTACAGAAGGGAACTATATCACTTGCTTTCTCAGGCAGGAATGAATTGACTCCCCTGTGAAAGATGCTAGGCTCTTCTTTAGAAGGACTAAGGTTTTGAGACAAGGTGTCGATCCACCTAAATCAGTATCCTCTCCTTTATGATAAATCTTCTAATGCAAGGCTTGAAAGACATATATCTATTTTTTTTTCTACCTAAGTATTACACTTTTTCATATCCGTCTATGCCATTAAGTATCTGAGATGCAGATTATGCAAAAACAGACTTCATTTTTTCTATTTTGTATATTAAATTATTACCCTCCAGTGTTCTTTATAAGCCTCCTAAGTCTTTCAGTTTGCTTCTTTCAGTTTAGAGAGAGTTATTCAGTGCTGTCAGCTCTTCTTATGTATAATTCATTTTATAACATTAATAAATAAATCACATATATCAGGCACACTGTTGATCTCTGGACATGTTGTTCCTGTTCATCTTTCAACAAAGCATGAGTATCTTACTTAGGTTGAATATTAATTTACTAGCAGGCAAATTGATGTTGTAGAAATAATGCATTTCTGTAAATATTTCTCACCCCTGTGAAAAAGTACGACTATCAGTAAGCATATCTTAAAAACAGGCAAAAGCAGCCTCAAAAAGCAACAATGCTCATACCATGCTGGCAGAGAGAAAACCAGTCAGCATGGTATAAAGTTTAAAAAAAGGAAGCAAGAACCCATAATTCACAGAGTTGTGTAAACCAGAAAGCCACAAAGTCACATCTACATTTACTGTAAGGCTCAACTTTGGAAACTGTTCATTTTTTAGCATTTTAATATCACCAAAAATGCCAAGAAGTTGTTAAGGATTCAGAAAACAAGCAAACAAAACCAAGCAAACAAAAAAACAGTTAAAAGAAAGATAAAAGGACAACAGAGGAATAGAGGCAAGTTGGGCTGACTTAGCACCAGTGTTGTGGGAGCAGCTACATGATGGGGGACAAACAGGATAAAACTGAAATGTGGGAAACAGGATGCTATTCCGCAAATAATTTGATCTGGCTAAGCTGCATTTTCTATTCCACCAAGGGCTTTTCCAGCACCACCAGTGAGATTTCCAAATCCCTTCTGTCACTTCAGTGTGTTTCACATTTTACCCTGGGAACTACAGACCAGCCAGCCTCACCTCTGTGCCTGGCAAAATCTTGGAGCAGGCTCTCTTGGAAGGCAAGCTAAGGCACATGAAGAACAACAAGGTGCTTGGTGACAGCCAGCATGGCTTCACTAAGGGGAAATCCTGCCTGGCCAATTTGGTGGCCTTCTATGATGGGGCTATGGAACTGATGGACAGGGGTAGAGCAGTTGACGTCATCTACCTGGAATTGAGCAAAGCATTCGACACTGTTCCACATGACATCCTTGTTTCTAAGTTGGAGAGACATAAATTTGATAGGTGGACCATTCAGTGGATAAAGAACTGGTTGGATGGCTGCACGCAAAGAGTTGTGCTGAATGGCTCAATGTTCAGCTGGAGACCAGTAATGAGTGGTGTCTCTCAGGGATCGGTGTTGCGACCGGTCCTGTTCAACATCACTGTCAGTGACACAGACAGTGGGATTGAGTGTGCCCTTAGCAAGTTTGCCAATGACACCAAGCCGGGTGGTTTGGTTGATACGCTGGAGGGAAGGAATGCCATCCAGAGGGACCTTGACATGCTTGTGAGGTGGGCTGATG
>JANRGW010037982.1:0-23371 GCA_024733675.1 Psilopsiagon aymara | reverse complement strand
GAGGGGGGGGGGGGGGGGGGGGGGGGGGGGGGGGGGGGGGGGGGCACAAAGAGTGATACATGGTGACCCCAGAGATGGCAGTGGTGCTGTCTCAGGCATGGCGGAAGGACTTGTCCCCCAGGATTTGTCGCCTGCCTCATGACCCTCTTAGAGCTGGGGCAATGGCATGTGGCCGGGGGTGCCCTGCAGTGAGGCAGAGCTGAGGACCCATGGGCACAGGTAGCACTAATTACAGGGGCGCCTTATCCAGCTCAGCAAGACCCAGCCATGGCCAAAGCCTGCCAGGGCAGTGCAGGAAGGTGGCCGGAGTCACCCCATTGCAGGGAAACCCATGGGGCCATTGTGTGGGCAGGACGTGGGGCTCAGTGTCCCAGGTGCTCAGCCTACGGTGGCAGAGCAGGTGCTGAGCACCATTCAAGCCCATGTACAGCCCCAGGGGGAAGGGGAACATCCCACTGCCCCACAGCTCTGGGGCATCTTGCTGCTGCCCCTTGGCTCATGGCTTGGGGGATATCCCCACTGCCCTGCATCCCATGAATTGTTGGAGACATCCCTGCTGCCCACATGCAATAACTTGGGGATATTCCCATTGTCCCACACCACATGGATTTCCATGGACATCCCCACTACCCCACATCCCATGGCTTGATGGGGATGTCCCTGTTTCCTGATGCCTCAGGGTTCAGTTAGGATATCCCCACTGCCCCATATCCCATAACTCAGGGTGTGCTCCCACTGCCTCATCTCTTGTCTCAATGGGGGCATCCCTGGTGCCCAGTGTCCCAGGTTCAGTGAGGATGTCGCTGCTGCCCCATGTTCCATGATTCAGGGCAATGTACCCGCTGCCCTGTGTCGTATGGCTTGGTAGGGACATCTCAGTTGCTCCGTGGCCCATGGCTTGTGGGGGATGCCCTGCCCTGGCTGCCATATGGCACAACACGGTCCCTCTGCCTCCCCAGGGCCAAGCGCAGTGCAGCGGGTCAGGAGGGCGTGGGGTGCACGCCACCTTCACCCGCTGTCCTGCCCGCAGGGTGAGCGCGGGCCCCGGGGTGCCGCTGCGCGCTGACATGGCTGCAGGCATCATCCGGCCGCTGGCCGAGCTGCAGCTGCCCTCGCCCTTCCCGCGCGGCCTGCTGCTGCCCGTGCGCCCCGAGCACGACTTCCCGGACCTCTCCGAGGAAGAGGAGGAGGACGAGGACGAGGATGAAGAGGAGGCAGCAGAGGAGAGCGCGAGACCGGAGCCCGCCACCCCCAGCGCCGCCGAGCCCACGCTGCAGCTCCTCAGGTTCTCAGAGCTCATCAGCTGTGACATCCAGCGGTACTTCGGGCGGCGGGGCCGGGAGGAGGCCGCCGGCAGCCGCGCCGTGCCCGAGGACTGCGGCTCACCCCGGCACACCGAGCCCGAGGCGCCAAGGGGCAGCCCCGGCGCCGTGCACAGGCTGGGGCCGCTGGCCGAGCTCTTCGAGTACGGCGTGCACCGGTGCCTGCCGCCCCGGGCGGCCAGCGGCAAGACACAGCGGCTGGAGAGGAAGTACGGCCACATCACCCCCATGCACCGCAGGAAGCTGCCGCCCTCCTTCTGGAGGGAGCCGGGCCCCGGCCCCGCCGGGCTCCTCCACACCGGCACCCCCGACTTCAGCGACCTCCTGGCCAACTGGACGGTGGAGCCGGGGCAGGAGCTGGGCGCTGGGCGGGAGCTGCAGCCGGAGCCCGGCCGCCCGGGGCTGGAGGCTGAGCCCTTTGCCGGGCTGTGACCCCACCATGGCCCCCAGCCCCGCCACGTGCCGCCTGGTTAATGATAAACCTGGCAGCAGCGGTGCCAGCGATGGGCACCTGGAGCTGCCAGGGCAGAGCTGGCCATGGGACGAGTGAATAAATGACTCCTGCCCGGCACCAGCGTGTGCCATGTCCTTCGCTACCCGGCGCCGGTTGACAAAGGGCCACTGCTCAGCCCAGCCCTTGGCAGGAACCGGCTGCCCCAGCAGCAGGGAAAGGAGGGAAGCGCGGTGCCGGCAGGAGCCAGCAGCTCGTGTTTACTCTGCAGCCCAAGTCAGTGCATCCCAGCCCCTTATCTCGGCCGTGCCGGGGCAAAGGGCGATGTGGGGCTTCACAAAGCACCCAGCTGCCAGCACCCAGGAGGGACCCACTGCACCCCAGGGCACCCCTGCCCCAGGCAATGCTAGGGAACCAGACCCACATAGAGAGCAAGGCCATCCTCATGTGCTGGGAGGGCAGCCGGCCTTTCCCCACAGCCAGACCTGGCTGTTACCAGGGCCCAGCTGAGGCATTCCCTGCTTTGTGGCAGCTCTTTGTTGGCCATGAAAGGAAAAGCACCCGGGAAGGGGCAGCCACCCCCTGCCTTGAGCACTCCAGCCCTGCCCAGGTGGGGGGCACTGGCATCACCCCCGGCAGCCCCCCAACATGCAGCTCCCTGACTTGTGCCCTCCCAGCACCAGCAGTGGGGATGGGGCTTGGCTCAACCCCAGGGGTGCACCAACAGACATGGTGCTAAGGCCAGAAAGTGGCATCAGGGTAAGGGAAGCAAGAGCAGGCAGCAGCACAGTAAAAGTACAAACGGGCTTTATTTCAGCACAGTATCCCACAGTCAAAAGCCCCTCCAGGCCCCAGGTTGCCTTTGCCCGAGTGACAAGGATGCAGGGTGCAATGCCAGTGTGAGGAGTACAATGGTGGGAGATAGTGAAGCTGAGGCACCAGGGCTGGAGCCCTCATCAGCACCCAGGGGAATGCTTCCAGCCCCTGGCCAGATCCAGGGCTGGTGGTGGGCTTTGGGGTGCCTAGCCTGGCCCAGGCTGCTGGAAAGGGCTGGAAACACATTCAGGGGTGCTTCTGGACCCCAGCATGGGGAGAGGTGAGAGGCAGCAGCAACAGCAGGAGGAGGGCAGGAGTGGCAGAGGGGCACAGGCTGCCCCAGAGCAGATAGCTCTCCCCTACCCATCCCTGGCCAAACCCCAGGAGTGTCTCCCCAACGTGTGTTTTGGGGTCAGAGTTTGTCCAAGGGAGTAAAAAAACAGCAAAAGGGAGCAGCTCTGAACCCCAAGGAACCCCTTTTATTGCACAGTTGAGCAGGCAGAGACACAAGCACCTGCCCCATGGCTCAGCTCAACCCCGCCAGTGGCAGCATGGGGCAGCAGGACACAGCCCTGGAAGCAGGAGGGATCCCACCCATCTCCCTCTGCTCCCCACACAGGCCCTGTGGCAGGGGCCAGGGCAGGGCTAGGTCCCAGACAGCCTGGGCTGACTAGGTGAGGCAATAGAGGCCACGTGCTGCGGCAGAGGGTTATGCCCAGCTCAGCAGGACACTTCCACTCCCCTGGCACACTCCAGCCTTCACCCAGCCCTCAGGGAAAGCCTATGCCAGCAGCTAATGGAGCCAAGGGTGTGTTTCGACCCCTCAGGGAAGCAGAGGAAAGGGTGAAAAAAGGAGGCAGTAGATGGGGGAAGGCAGCAATGGGCAGGAGAGCTGGGGGAGCACGGCCGTGCCGGTGCTCCAGGCACCACAATGCCTGCACAGGCTGGCCCAGTCCTCTCCCTGCTTCCCGCAAAAGGGGGCCCCAGCTCTGAGGGGCCAGGGTGAGTCTCCCTCCGCTGGGCAGAGCCACCCCACATCACGTCTGTGCCAGCGAGAGCTCCTCCAAGCCTTCCTTGCCCAGCCGGTACCTGGCGAGGTCCTTGCGGGTAACCATGCCCACCACCTGCAGGGACAGGGACACGGTACAGCCCCATGCTGGCAGGCAGGGCTCAGGGACAAGCCCCAGCTGCCCCTACCCAGCGAGCAGGACTCACCTCATTACGATTGTTCACAACCACCAAGTGCCGCAGGCCCAGGGCTCGGAAGAGCTTGAACACCCGTGGCAGAGACGCCTCCTGCATGTCAGACAGGGTACATGGGCTGCGGCATCCCCAGCCAGCACCCATCGCTTACCCATGACCCCCAGGATGCTAGGTTGCCCTGGAGGCCCTGGTCATTACCTGGGGCACAGTGTAGGGTGAGGGGTTCATGAACTCGCTGAGGTCGATCATGCACTCCCGCTCATCCTGGGACACGTGGATGGACTGAATGGGGGGGAAGCGGGGGTAGGCATCCCGGAAATCCTTCAGCTTCAGCCGCCGCTGCACCAGGCTGAGGTTGGCCCTTTCCACAAAAACCTGGGCAGGAAAGAGACTGTTGGGGACTGTCCTGCAGCACCAACAGGCACCAGGGCAATCAATGCACAGTGGAGGGAGGGAAGAGGCCAGGAACATGGGACAGATGGACCATCTGCAGAAGAACTGTTTCCCATTCATTCAAGGGCTCGTGAGCCCAGTGGAGTTCAGGAAGATGCTGGGGTAACCCCAGCACAGCCTGGAAGCCCCCCCCTCTCCTCAGGTGAGCTGAGGTTGGTGACAGGGACCATCCACCCGCTCCTGTTTAGCAAGACAGGCAGGACAGGGGCACAAGGACTCAGACACAGCTCCAGTGGCCGCCACAGCATCACTCACCTTATGCTTCAGCAGGACGATGAGCTGGGAACGTAGGATCAAACCTCGCAGTCCCGCCACCTGCAACAGAGCACGGTGCATGAGACAGGGCTGGGAAGGGGATGGGGCAAGGGTCCCATTCCACAGCCAGCTCCCACAAGCAGCTCCTGGCTCACCTGTGTGGTGCCAGGGTTGCTCTCCACCACCGGGAAGCCATTGTGGTTGGAGGAGGTGTCGCTGAGTATGTCCACAACCGTGCCCACCCGCTCGATCCTCCGCAGGCAGGTGACAGGAGCACTCATGACCTCCCTGCAGGGAAGGCTCAGTGTGAAACACAGCCCCACATGCAGCACTCCCCAAATATCATCCCCCACCCCCACAGGCCTCTGCAGCCCTGATGCCTCCTCTGTCCCCAGAGCCTGCCAGGGACATGAGAAGAGAACGCACTGCAGGCCACACTCCCTGCTGGGGAAGAAGCTGTGTTGGCAGCACCACACAGGAGTGACCAAAGTGTGTCACCACCTCTACTTCCAGCTCAGGCCAACAGTGTGGTCCAAAAGCTGCTGCTCCAGGAGTGGCCGCCTCCCCCAGGCACCTACCTGGCTGTGAGGGAGTGGGATGTGACCGGGGCCTCCCAGTGCAGGAAGGGCACGCTCTGCAGCTGGATGTGCATGTCATAGAGCCCCTGCAATGAGAGCAGAGCCGTCAGGAAAAGCCTGCTGAGATGCCAGAGTACAGCAGCTCATCTCAGAGAGAGGACACCACTTGTCCTTGGCTCCCAGCACCATCAACCCTGACCCTGGCGAGCACACCAGCCCTCACCTCCACAAAGTAATCTCCCACAATCTTTGCTGTCATCAGTACCAGCATGATGGGGAAGCCATAGGTGACATTGCCTGTTGCCTCCATCATGATGACTGTGAGACTCAGTGTCATGCGCACTATCCCACCTGCAGGAGACACCCAAGGGGTTTGGGAGTTTAGGAAAGCAGGGAAACATGGGGTGATGGTATAGCAGAGCACCAAAGGCACATGAGTCTCTGCATGGTGATGCAGGACAGACAGGGGTGCCCAGGACAAACCCAGACCTCACTAGCTCCCCAGTGCTGCCTGTGCTTGGCAGGGTCACTGAGAAGCTGACAGCAAGGCTGGGCTTCAGCCAGGGAAGCAGAGACCACCTTTTCCCATGCCTCCTTCACCCCAGCTCGAGCAGACACTCACCCAGCTGTGCAGCAGCTCCCATCAGGGCATATTTCCCAGGGTCAGCCCAGATCTGAGCTCAGGAGAGAGAAGAGGCCAAGTCAGCTGCTGGCTCCAGGGCACCCAGAGATATTGAGCAGTGCCCTGGCCCCCACCCTCCCTCTGAAGTGGAGAGGAATGCCTGAGGCTGCCTGCATGACCCAGCAGCTGGCCAGGCCCATTGGGACAGGGGAAAGCCCAGCCTCAGCTCAGGAAGATGTCCCATTCCAGACTGCTGTGCCAAGCTCTCAGCCAGCTCCATCCAGAGGCAAGGGAGGAGAGCTCAGTGCCATGGCTTCCGCTGTCCAGAACCCCTTCCCACCAGCAACTCACCGAGCCTTTGGTCAGGTAGGACAGGGAGATGCCAAAGAGCCTTCCCCAGGCAGCACCAATCAGGAGGGAGGGGATGAAGACCCCCGCAGACACCGTGAGGCCATAGGTCCAGCAGGCCAGGAAGAAATACATCAGTGTGAACATGCCCAGTGTCATGGGGTTGTAGGAACCTGAGGTGGAGAGAGAATGGAGTTAGTGCTGGTCCTGCAGCACGATGGATTGCAGCCATAGAACAGAAAGCAGCAGACTCAAAACACACTCCCAGCAATGAAAGCCCCTCTGCCACCCTGGCAGCACAAGACTTTCAAAACGGCTCTTTAGGTTATTTCTGCCCCCTCAAAGGCTCTGACAGTGCCATCCCAAGCTGTCCCATCCCACTGAACCCAGCATATGCCTTCCCTTCATCTTGTGACCTGTGATGATCCATTCCCTCCCAGCCCTGTGGTTCCCAGCCTCCCACAGGGCACGGTGATGAACTCCAAAGCCCCGAGGGAAAGCCAGTGCTGGAGGACAGAGGTGCTGGGGAGCTTGCAGGGGTCCTGCTGCCAACTCTGGGATGAACTCAGCAGGGTTGGTCTTGCAAACCCCGTTGTGTCCCACAGCTCCCATGGCTGCTCCAGCTAGCCCCAAGCTGCCCCTCGGCACAGGCCGTGCCATCACAGGGAGACCTCAGGACTCAGCCCGCTCCTATTTTAGGATTGCCAAGCAGCTCAGTTCGATTTAAATGAATACTTTGCAACCTCTCCTTCACAGGGAGGTAAAGAAACTGAAGCCCTGGGCCAGGGAGGGCCCAGCACTGCAGGAAGCAGCCCCAAGACACAGGACGGTCACCATGTGGCTTCAGATGGCCAAGCCGCACTCTCTGGGCTGAGGATCTAGAAATATGGAGCTGTCTGCTCACTGTCCACGTGCAGCTGGGCACGAAACTCAGACCAGCAGGCAGAGGGCACGCTGTCACAACACTAGGTCCAAGGGAAAAGGAGCTGGAACCTGGGAGCCAAGTTGCATTTCTTAAGCAAGTCCTAACCTCAAGATCCACCTCCACAGCCTGCCCAGAAGGTAAAGTCATTCTGTGGCAAGAGGCACTGCTAATGGAGAAAACAGCCAGGGATGTTTCTAGGATGGAGCTCAGAGAGCAGCGAGGGTCAGACATGCTCCCACGCAACTCAAAGGCAACAGCCTGGAAACATGCAACAAAACCAGGTCCTTATCCATAGGCTCCCAAGACCCTTTGGCCGAGCTCACAGGTGTCACCAGTTGAGCACCCATCCTTCCTCCCTCCACCACTGCAGGAAAGCAGCGGGCACAGTGCTTTGCTGGATCACATCCTGCCCTCATGGGGCTGTGCTGATTAACCCCTCCCTTGTCCCACGAGCAACCAGGAAGCAGGTCAGCCACCTCGCACAAGCCCACCCCCGTTCTGCTCACATTCAAGAACCTGTTCACCAGACACACAGACCTGGAGCATCATGGAAGAGGTTGACGACACTCTTCTCAGGTGTGTTGAAGAAGGCAGTGGCCATGGAATTGTACTCTCCATCAGCACAGAAAAGCTGAAGGGGGAAGAAGACAGAGTTAGAAGTGGCAGATCCAGGCTGCAGGCTCAGGGGGATGTGTGCTGGCAAGGAGGCAGCGCTGTGCAGCAAGCACAGCAACACCATGCTTTGGTCTGCAGCTCTGCCTGCCACAGGGAGCACTTGCTGTGAGGTCCAGTGCCACAAAACCCAGCAGGGGTTTGTCTCCGTGCTCAGCCCCAGCTTCAGACCAGGCTCAGGGTGCCCCCCACACTGGGGAGCCATTCTCCAGCATCTCCTACCTGCAGCGGGTATGCCACTGTGCTTCCCTGGATGGGCTGGCAGTCTCTCGAGCAGTAAATCATGACAAACCCCACAGTTGCTGTCACTGCTGCCACCAGCATGGCCTCAACCACCTGGAGGCAGGGCCGGTGGATGTACCTGCGAAGGGAGGAGTGAGGTGGCACCCAGGGATGCCAATAGGATCACCCACAGCCTGGCTTGGCACCCTAAATCAGGCATATGGACAGACTGCTCCCTTCCCAGACCCTGCCAGGCTGTCCTGCACTCTGTCCTCTGGCAAAGCAGTCGTGGCGACTGGGATGGGAGGCCAGCAGCAAGAGCAGCTCTGCCCAGCCAGCCATAGCAGACCTGCCTGTCTTCCCTGCCCGGAGCCGGGCACAGATCCCATGGGAAGCTTGGTGCTGTTTGGCCATGGGGACAGTGACAGTGCAGAGCCAAGCCCAGAAAGCTGCAGCCCAGAAAGGTCAAGAGGAGCAAAGCACTGGAAGCTGCTGTAGGCCCCTCACCGCTCCACAGGTCATCCCTCCCTGAGGCCACGAGGCCAATCCTCATGTTTGAAAAGCTGGTGACAAGTACCGGCTGTGCTAGACTGGGCTTGGATGGCTTTAGCAGCTCTCGTTACTCCCAGAAGCGTGTACGCTCAGGGTTTGCACTTCCTCAGGCACTCAAGTCACTGAAGCGCAATATCTAAGGCAAGGTCAGAGCAACAGCGGGAAGCTGTGGGTCACAGCCTTGACAGCAGGCTGTGAGAGGCACATGGCATCTTTGCCCCCCAGCTTCCAGGGGCTGCTGTTGTTCATGTTAAGTGTGAGGTAACAGCCTTGATCTGTCTGAAAATGCCACTTTGAGGGCACACAGAAGGTGCCAGCCAACCCATGTCAATCACTTCAGATACTAGTGAGCTCTTACCTGATCCGGAACATCGTTAACCAGTAATTGAGGGCATTGAACAGGGCTCCGAGGATCCCACCTGCAAACGAAGAAGGAAAAGCTCAGTACACAGTTCCCAGGCTTTCCTACGGCTGCCCATGACACAGGGAACCTGTACAACTTAGGGAGACACCAACAACCCCTGCAGTGTGATGGCAGCACTGGGACACACGGACACTGTCCCTGCAGAGACAGCCAGGACGTGACACCAAGAGGAGCTCCACATCAGCAGCAGGGTGGCTGGGGCCGGTGTCACAGTGCTGCCACTAGGCAGGCAAGGGACAGGGCAACTCCACAGGGGTAAGGGCAGTCTAAAAGCAAAGGGCTGCCGACGACTGCAATGTGCTAACCTCACTCAGTGACTCTGCAGTATATGGGTTAAAGCGCCCGCCTTTGCTACAGGGGTAAAGCTTGGGCCAGGATCCAGCTCTCACCCCCATGTAAGCCCCACAAGCAGCTTGTGCTCCAAAGTTTAATGCATTTCCCATTCTCCCTGAGAAACTCTATCCCAAAGCTTTTTAGACTCAGACAGAGAACAGAGATTATTCAGACTAATCAAATTGAAAGAGCAGTACTCTCTTACCAATCACTCCCATAAAGATGAAGATAGGAATTTCCTGGATTGTGTATCCCATTTTCTGCAAGAAAGAAACGGATATCAGGTCTCCTGTCCCATCTGCAGCCCCACAGCCTGTCACTGCGGGGATAGCACAGGTCTGCAGCCCCCAGAGCGGCCCCAAAGCCTCCCCTGGGAACTCCACAGCCCCAGGCCCAGCCATGGCTGCAGGAAAGTCTTCTGCTGGGGTTGGTGGAGCTGGGCTCTGGGCAGACCCACAGCCTGCAAGGGCAGAGCCTGCCTCAGCCTCTGGGTGAGGCTTTAAGACAGCCCCAGGCTGCTGTACACTGCTTCTAACCCCCACAGCAGAGCCCTACATGGGGAACATCTGTGCCGTACCTCGTTATCAAACCTGCCAAAGTTGATGAGCCCGGGGCTGGAGAGATCCCAGGCATTGCCATGGTAAACACTCAGGACAGAGTTCAGAGTGAACGTGGAGATCATGGAGGCAAAGAACTGGAAGGAGATGCAGCCACAGTCACTGCCAGACACCCCCAGCCCCACTCCCTCACCATGTGCCCCCCCACTTCCCCAAACTGTCCCTCCAAGGCCCTTGGGGAGAGCTTGGTAGCACAGAGGGGGCCAAGAGGCCACGCTCCCTGTGACAGCATTTAGGGCAGCTTATACCAAGCAGGGGCTCACTCCTGTTACCTCTACATTGCCCTGGGGCACAGCCCAAGGAGGTCCCTTGGGAAAGGATTGGCAGCAAGATGGAGCTAAGCAGAACCAGATTCAAGCTGAGGACCAGGGCACAGAAGGGGAATGGGATGCTGTTCCCTGGGATGTGTTGCACCTGGCTGGGGTAGGGATGGCAGAAGGCTGGGACTGCAGGGCACGGGGAAAAGGCAATGCCTCACACTGCAGCCCACAATTTACTGCTTCAGCTTTCCAGCACTTACAATTCTCCATGTCAAGAACTGGTTCCAGAAAGAAGCCCCTTCCTCCAAGCTGAAGAGGACACCCCCTGCAAATGCAAGACACAAACATCTTCACAAGGGGCACACGCCACAGGCCCCTAACCCACAGCACCAGCTGAGACACCTAATTTCATCCCAGCCCATGTGCCCCATACAGGCCCAGACCTCACAGGCTCCAGTGAAGGGACCAGAAGCCCACCAAGCCATCAGTGATGGGGCAGCACCCTCCACTGCCCTCCTCCATCCCAGGGAGGCAACATCTGGGATCCAAGACAGATGACCCCACACCTCCTCTCTTCTTAAGACCTGTATGGCATGGTCGGACAGCCTGCAGTGGAGCTGGCCATGTTGTGGGAGGGATCCTGCAGTGCCATAGGCAGATCCCAGCAGCTGTCTCCGTGCAAGTGGGAGCCACCTCCTGATGAGATCCACATGCAGGCAGTGCTCAGTGTCAGAGAGCCAACACACATACCCACGGGGGCACCAAATGCAGCCGAGACGCCAGCAGCAGCTCCAGCTGAGACAAAGTCCCTCTTCTCTGTGTCTCTGCGGAAGTACTCAAAGATCTGAAACACCAAAGCAAAGGCAGGTTTAGGGCTGGCCACAGGAAGGAGTTTAGTGGAGACACAGGGTAGGCCATGTATGACCCAAGCCACCAGCATGACCCCAAGGAACAGCCCAGTTTGGGCACAGGAGGGACACCTGCAGCCACAGCCCCTCGGCCCTCAACACCAACCTTGAAGTCTCGCTTTAAAGATGTGGATCTTCCCTGGGAAATCCCAGCAGCAATCACTGCTCCAGAGTGAATCATGGGTCCTTCCTATGAGCAGTAGAGCAGAGTCAGGTTGGATAAGGAAGAACCCCAAGGGCAGTCAGGGATGGATGAATGCTGCTCACCAGGTTGCAACCCTGAAGAAGCTGGCAAGAGGATTTGCCTCCAGGAAATACAGACTTTGCCATTTTCCCCCTGTAAATCCTCATTCTGTGAAGTGGCTCCTGTAGCCACTTCCTGTTCTCACCAGCACTCCCCCAGCCCAGGAGACAGGAACTTTCCTTGCTTGCCTTCAATCCCAGCAGGCTAGAAAGGAACCCAAGTCTCCCCCATCTAACATTTGCAGGGACAGCTACTGACGGGTGTGGACTGCAGCTCTCCTGCCCTCAGCCCAGCCACACACAGCCTGGCCTGGTGGCACTACACACACCCGGGTGTCACCTTGGCCAGCAGACCAGGGAATAAAACCAGGAAGCCACCGCAGGGCCCCTAGCATAGGGCTTGCAATGGGCTGCTTCACATGTGCCAGCAGTGGATGACAACATGGCAGCAGCATGCCAGAGATCGCTTTGTGCACATCACCTTCCCAACAGCCAGGCCGCCGACCACCGAGAGGATGACTCCACAGACTTTGATCACCAGGGTCTGCAAAACAGAGATGACAGGCTCAGCACAGCACACAGTGGCACAGAGAACATGACCATGGCAGCCACAGGGGACACAGACCCAACCAGCCACAGGAGGGAGTGACCCCAGGGAAGTTGTGACTCTCAGCCCCCTGTTGTGGCAATGGGGTTTGGCCAACTTCCTTCTTGGACAGAGCAAAGAAGTTACCCAAAGCTGCTCTCCCCAAAGCCAGCTGCTCATCCCAGGGCAGGAGGTTTAACCACCCAGCACTGGGGGGAACAGCATGGAGCTGGGCAGTGCAACAAGGAAGCCAGGAGCTTGTGCCAGGTCCTCCTGTGCTACACCGCAGCAGGACCACCCCCAAATTGCAGACAGCACACATCCCACCACCTCCTGCGTCCTACCTTGAGGCGGACAACGTGTGGGATCTTCACACCGTTGAGATAGCACTTGATCTGGGGAATGCCACTGCCAGCTGCGACGGGCTGTGGGGAGCACGGACAGTATGAGTGGCTGCCACATACAGCACGGGCCACCTTGACCCTGTCTGACCCCTTGGCACAGGGCACACCAAGCACAACCTCAGCGAGGCTCAGAGATGAGGCTGAAGACTATCTACAGCCTCTGGAGGTGGGCTTCAGGGAGGCACCCACTGCCCCTAAGAGCAAATGCGTCAGGGAGAAGGATCTGACTGGGCTTTTGGGGGACACTAGGGTGCTCCCACCACCGGGCCATGGCCAGGGGCCCAGCACTACAGAAGGCTCACACTTGGTGGCCAGGGAGAGCAAGGACAAAGCCACAAAGCGTACTGCTGACTCAGAGTGGCCTGTAGGTAGCCATTGCCCTAGTCTCTGGAGCACACCCTCTGCCCCAGGCTCCTGGCTCAGCACTGTCAGTCTGACAACCCCAGAGAAACCCCACAGCCCAGCTAGAGCCAACGCTGAGAACTGGGACTACCAAGAGCCAATCTGACAGAAATACACTTGCTATTACATGAATTTGTATGTTTTCTGGAGACAATCTTACTTCCCCATGTAAAGAACTGGGACAGGAAGCACAGGGATGCACCAACCCAGACTGGTCCCAAACTCTTACCTCTATGAAAGCAACGATCACAGAGCCCACCATCACCACACTGGCATTCAGGGTAGCCCAGAGTAGCAGGGAGAAAGACAGGCCTCCTTTCTCTGTGAACTTGTCAATGTCTGTGGAAGCAGCTCAAGGAAAGGCCAGTTTTGGTTGGGTACCATCCCTCCCACCATGAGAATGTGAGTGAAAACACTTCTTGGGCTGTGCCACACAGCGGATCCTGTGCACTTAGGGCAGCCAGGGCTGCTGCAAGGAGCCTCCCCTGTTACAGCTGTGCCCAGCCATGGCTCAGCTCTGCAGAGCAGCCAGGCCCTCAGCAGCACTTTGGGTGGCTGGGTCTGTGCCACCAAACCCAGGCAAGGAAGTACTGTCCTCTCCCCCAGCACCCTTCTTGCAGGTATCAGGAGCACAGATCCTGCAGTTCCTGGCTGGCTGACAGCCATGGCTCCATGGGAGGATACTGCCCTTCACCACCCGGTACTTCAGCCCAGCCAGGTTCTCCACCACGATGTCGATGAAGCAGGCGACGAGGCCAGTGAGGATGCCGATCATGGCACAGATGACCCAGCGCTTGATCTCCACTGTCCGGAAAGCCTGAGAGGCGTAGAGCCATCAGAGCCCACTGCTGCCCAGCCCGGGCCCTGCCAGCAACAGGGGGACCCTAACCCACCCAGCCACCTTCCCCAGCACAGCTCCAAGCCTGGCAGCTCTCCCAGAAGCTGGAAAGCCAATGCTGGCTCATGCAGGATTGCAAAGCCTGGCAGTGCCCCTCTGTGGGATCCCCAACAGCAGGCTGCTTTTGCAGCTTGCTTGCCTCTGTCAAACCCCTCCTGTTGGGCTTCTTGCTGCAGCAGGACTCCCAAAGCCCCCAGAGCAGATGTTTCACACTGATGTTTCCCTCTGCTCAGGGATCTACCCCATGCCATCGGCTACCATGTGCATGCAGGCTAGCTCCCATCTGAACCATGGGTCCTTGCTCCTGAGGTTTTAAGGTTTCTCACAAGTTGGCCTATCTTTAAACCCACCCTGGCTACGGCACTCCTCTGAGCACAACCTCCTCTGGCATGAAGAAGCTCCCCAGGAGCCAGGAAGGGGGAACAGCTTCCTGGACTATCCCAGCTGCAGGGGCAGTGGGCAAGACTCACTGTGTGGTTTATCCTCCTCTCCTCCTCCAGGAACAGCTGATTTTCACTGTTGTCATAATCCAAGCTCTACATCAGGAAAGAGAAATGCTGTTACTCTCTGGCACAGGGGAAGAGACACTTGTGCTGGGGAGGGTTGCCCTCAGGCCCTCACCCCTGCCCCTCCACACCCTCATGTCATTTCCACCCTCAAACCAACTGCTTCCCCACTGAAACCCCTCAGCTGGGCAGCCACAGCCCTCATCCTTGTACCTCACCCACTGCATCCCAGAGGGCACTTGCCTCGTACTTGAGAGACAGGAGTTTCTCATTGTGGGGGATCTCATTGGGATGCTGCCGAGGGAGCTCCGTCTCCTGCGGGATGTGATGCATAAGTTAGGACAGCCAGGTCCCAGTCCAACCCTCCCCTCTAACACTAGTTTTCATGCTCAGGAGAGGCAGGAAGACTGCAGAGTGCAAGCTGCTGGCAGGCTGGGATCTGGGATGATTTTCCACCAGCTGGTGGATGTATGGGATTTAAGGCAGCTGGAACAGGCTGTGAGGTGTACACCCCCATCCACCCTCAGGAGGGACTCTTCCCCATGAGCAGATGGAGAGACTGCCCAGGTACCACACTGCCATGTTGATCCAGCACTGCCTCCAAGCAGCTCCATGCTCCAGAGGAGGGCAACCTTTCACCTCGGCAGGAAATTCCTTCAGCCAAAAGCAAGGAGCTATTTCAAACCATGATTTTGGGCAGAAACCAAATCCTGATTCCCAGACACCTCTGACCGTGCAAGCTGTTCCCAGTTCCAAATTAGGGCATTTACCGAGGATGCTGTAGGCACCCCTGGGGCAATGGCACCCCACACCCTTCCCTGGCCCTGCATTACAGCTAAGGCCAAAGCAGGCCCAGCCTGTCCTCAGAGGGACTTGATTAAGGCATGTTCCTTCCCATCTAACCATTCCACAAGAAATATTTAGCAAAAGTCTTCTCACTTGATCTTTCTACAGCTCCGGAGCTGAAGCAGGAGCATCCAGGGAAGAAAAGCTTTTCATGTGTGCAGGGTAGAGGGGGAAGAACTTGGAATCTGAGTGTTTCTGCAAGATGCCCCCTCTATTGGTAACCCTGTCCCCAAGGCTGAGACATCTCCCTCTGCTGCTCTCACACTTCACTCTGAGCTGGGAAGCAGGAGAAGCAGCTTTAAGGAGCAATCATGTCAACAAGGAAGAAACCCCTTCCCAACAGACCTGCCTGTGGCCCTTGTGCTGCCACCCAAAGAGATGCTGTTCTTGGGCCAGCTTTCCCCAGATAAGGGGAAGCAGCAAGGGTTAAAGGAGAGTAGCAGGGAGCTGCCAATGTTACAGTGGTCACGCAGCCCAGGAGGAAGCCTTGGAGCCTTTGTGGAATAAGTGGGATGCGAGGGTGGGAATAAAAGCAGTTATAAGTGCTGCCAGTGGAAGAAGGGAAGGGGCTTGGTAACAGCGGGCCCCTTTCTATGCCACTCACCAGCTCATGGACATCCTCGTTGAGGTCCACATTGCTCAGCTGCCCAATGCGCAGGAAGGAGGAAGGAGTGAGCTGAGTGAAGAAAGGAAAGAGGGATCAATTCCTGAAGGTGCTGCCAGCCCTGGCAGGAGGAAGGAGCAGGCACATGGGTGCTCATGCTCAGCTCCCCTTGCTGGGCTCTGGCTACCACCACCAGAGCCACCCTGAGGTGCAGCACCTGCAGAGGACTGCTCTTGCAGGACACACTGAGGAGGTGGGACCCCAGAGGAGCACAGCAGCAGGAGCCTGCCAGGGTTTGGGCGAGCTGCTCCAGCCTGCTAGCTGGCAGAGCCGGCTCACCTGGGAAGTGCCACACAGCAGCAGCTCACTTGGGACAGGCAGCTCCGAGGGCTGGCCAACAGAGAGTCACCAGCCCCTGGGCAATGAGTGGGGTAGCCCAGCAAACCTGTGCCAAGCAGCAACCTCTGCACTGCCCTGGAGCAGGGCAGCGACACATCCTCTGAGCAGAAAGCTCCATCTCCAAAGCCACAAGCACACAGAGATGTGCTGGGGCCACCCTCAGCTCATGCACCCAGCCAGCAATAAGGGATGACAAAGGACACATTTGGCTCTGCCATCTGCTCCATGGAAGCAGGTCCCAGCCAGGGAATGAGCACATCAGTGTGTCCGTCTCTCCCCAGGCAGCCAGGACTGGAGCGATGGCTGGGCTGGCTGCTGGCCGACACACAGAGGAGGAAGCAGGGCACGCTGCTCCTGTGCAGCAGCACCAGTGCCTTCCCAACATGGTGATGGGAAGAAGCATTAGCATCTCCCTCAGAAAGCAGGTTCTCCTTTCACTGGTGACCACTCGGGCTGGTTACTGGCATCACAATTGCATCACACGGAGTTTTCGAACACTTTGGGGCACTTCTCATCTGGCCAATGCAGGCAAGCGCTTGGGCTGCACGGAGCCAGCCTCCAGCAGGGCAGGGCTGTGAGGGACCCAGCAGAAGCAGCACGCTGCCATCACCCCTCTGGTGTTGTGAAACACCAGGATGTACAAGGATGTACAAGGATGCAAGCAGCACTGTCACTGAGCACAGCCCAAACACCATTTCTCAACAATAAGATCTTTCCCTCCCTAGCCTCACCCCTCCCAGCTGCCTGGCTTAAGGACTGGAGAATGAAAGAGTGATGGCGAGCAGCAGCAGGGCCCTGCCATATCAGTCCCTCTGTGCCAGCAAGCCCCAGGTCCCAGATAGAGCCCCGGCTGCTTTAATCCCCCACCAATCCTGTCCGGAACATGAAGGCCAGAGCAGCCAGGAGCTGTGCACGTCACTGCAGACGAAGAATATCCCTTTGTGTTTGTAGCCCGACCTATTTTCCCATTTCTGTGTCTGCTCCACATTCTCATTCAACCCCTGACCTGCAGGCAAGTTTCACCTCAGCTCCTTAAACCCTCTTCAGTGCCATTTTGTCCCCAGCAGCCTGAGCCCACAGGAGGGGCTGAGCACAAAGCGCTCCACACAACAGCTTTTGAGCACTGGTTTGGTGAGACCAGCCTGGGCTGTTTCTGGTCTGTGATGGCTCCACAATAACCACAGAAAGGATCCAGGTGGACCTTTATCCCAGCAGACAGAGCAGACCGCTGTGAGCTGGGCACACTGAAAGTGGCCACCTCCCTGGGGAATGTGGATAGGAACTTAGAGTCAGGAGCTGCCTGCTTCAGTGCCTGCTGGTGCCCAGCCCCCTGTGGCAGCAGCGGTCCCAGCTGGGATCCCACTGTCCCAGGGAGGTGGGAAGGACATGGTCCTCACCTGAAACCCTTGCCAGGACAAAACTGAGACCTGCCAAGGGAACCCACCTGCACCCAGCTTCAGGAAGCACGAAGACTTAAGGCACCCTTAACTGCCACATGTATAGGGCAAGATGAAGGCAACAAGATGGAAATGGTCACTCATGCTCATGCCTGGGCTCAGACCTCATGCACCAAGCCCTCAGACAGGACCAGTCCTTCAGGGAAATTCTTCTTCTGCTAGGCAGGGGGTCCACAAAAAGACCAGATGTGGCTGAACTTGTGACATCCCTCTAAACCCATCCCTTCCCTATGGAGCAAGTGGCCAGGAGGACACTGCAGCTCCACTCCCAACAGATTAGGCAGCAGCAGGACCCAAGCACAGATGAAGGGAAAGGAACAAAGGAGCTTCAGTTGAACTTGAGCTTCCAAAACCACAAGCATCGTGTTTTTAATATGCTCCCTCAAGTCCTGGCATCCCTCTGTCACTGTCAGCAGAGCTGGCTCCTGTCTTGCCCAGCATGGGGGAATCACATGCTGGGAGGGCAGGAAAAAGCTACTTTCATCAGCTCCTGGCTTTCAGAAAGATGAACAGGAGGGATTCAAGCAGCCAGGAGCCAAGACAGTGCTTATTTGTGCATGGCCCATTGGTTCACCAAGCACATGGGCAGCACTACCCTCCTTCAGATGGTCTTCAAACTCAGGCCAAGACAGCTGCTGACCTCAGGTACATCTGATGTTGGCGTGACCGTGGTACAAGTATCTCCACAAAACAACAACTGCTGTTGCCAAAAGGCAGGGGGCACAGAGGAGTTAACAGCTCTCCTGTCCCAGGAGGGGCTCTGGGGCCAGCGAGCCTGCCTCCAACAGCGGCACACAAATAGCAGCAGCACCCAGCCCTCAGCACTCGCCCCGTTTGGGTGGTAAAGCTAATTCCTTACCATTTTGAGCTCTGCAAAGAGATGTCTGGAGCCATAATCTGGACCCAAACTGCTTACCAACTTTGTCAGCAGGGCAGTTGGAATGCTGGTGGCAAGGCTGCTCCTCAGAGGGAGCTCACCAAGGCTGCAGTGAAGCCCCTGAAGTTCAACAGGGGTAAATACAAAGCCCTGCACTGGGATGGATGTACCCCAGTGGTTAGCAAGCAGCTCTGCTGAAGAAATCTGGCAGCAAACTGGTGGAGCAGTCAAACAGGAGCCGATGGCACAAATCTGCAGAGGAGGTGGTCAGCTGCCTCCTGGGTGGTGCAAGACCACAGCCAGGAGGTCTGAGGAAGGGATCTTAATGCCTCCGCTTGGCACCTGAGATACCTCACCTGGGACTTGGCACCCAGTTTGGGCTCCCTGGGACAAGAAAGGCACAGGAGTGAGCCCAGCAAGAGAGTCAGGGGCTGGAGCACACGGTAAGATGGACGAGGAGAAGCTGATGATTCTCAGGAAAATGATCTTGCCATTTCCGGATGCCTAACAAGAGGTTACAAAGACAGAGCCAGACCTCTCTCAAAGCTTCACACTGATGAGACACAAAGCAGCAGAGGACAACCTGCAGCAAGGAAACTTCTGATAGACATTGGAGACAAGTGTTGGTAACACACTGACCCTTGGGCCAGAGAGGGTGCAGAGCCTGTCCTTGGAGCCACCCAAATCTCTACTACACATGGTCCTGGGCAACCTGATCGAAGGCATCAGCTCTTAGCAGGGCCTGAGCTGAGGCTGCTTTCCCCCTTCCTGTTTTCCTTCCCTGCTTTCCCCCTGCTGCCATCCTGTCCAGCACCACTCTGAGACAAGCAAGAGCAAATTCAGGATCAATCTTCACAAGAAAAACAATCTGGGAGAAGATCTCAACCATCCATGCCCCAAAATAAGAATCTGCAAGGTCAGGCAATAGCAGCCTTGAATACAGACAGCAGCAGCAGGCCAGAGCATCACAGGCCAGGATGAGAGACAGCAGCACTGCTGTCAGCTTCCCCATTTGGCAGAGGTGATAAGAAACCAGGCTGCCATACATGATGCCACAGCAGCATTTTGCCTCCAAGCAGAGCAGTCAAAGAGCAATCCCTGTTTGTGATAAGTAGAATGACTTTAGCCGAGGCTAAAGCACCGCAGGAGTAACCCAGGCTGCATGCAGTGACCGAGCAGTGCCTCTCAAACACTGCTCTGAAGAACCACAAATAGGGCATGCCTGACTCTGCTCCACAGCCCATTTCCACAGGAATAAGCCAGGACACCCTCACTCCCAGTGACCACTGCTGGTGTGAAGATACCCACTCCCCCATACACTGCCCCTTATCACTGTTCTGCTAACGAACTGGAAGCATGTGCATTTCTATTACGAATGAGATAAAGCATGGCACAGACCGCACCAGGAGTCCACAGCAGTCTCAGAAGCACTGAGAGGGAAGGAAGAGGACTTCCAGCCCCAGAGCCCTCTCGGCCCCAGCATGCTCTGAGCCCCTGGTACCTGCCTGGGTGGGAGGGATGGCTTCAGGCTGCAAGGCTGTGTCACTGGGTGGCTCACTGGCAGGGGAACCCATCACTGGCTATGGCATTGAATGCTGAATGAGCTGCAGGGCTTTTGGAATCCCCCTCCTCTGACACAACCAGAACTGTGATGGGCTCCAAACCAATACAGCCATCATCCCCGAAAAGCACCACACCAGGAGAGAACAAGGCTCCTCACCTCGAGGGCCATAAGGGAGGAGAAAGCATACAGACTCTCCCTGTGCTGTCACCACTCGGTTACGATTCTGTCTCCAGCCTCCGGCTGCCACTCCTGGGCACAGTTGCTCCTTGCCCCTCAACTGCACCAGGCTGCGAGATGCTGTTATTATCCTGACCCCTCTGCCTTTCCCCAGGCACCTTGCTCCATGTGTAAGAAAGCAGTGCAAGGTTAAAGCACTGCTGCAGTCCCAGATGATGCACCCAGCCAAAGGACTGGACCTGCAAAATCCCCTCTCCTTGGGAAGGCTCCAAGCATAACGGCTTTCCAGGGACTTCAGCTTCTGGCAGAGGGCAGGCAGAGACAGGCAGCCTCTTTGCCAGCACCCAGAGGACGTGCAACCTGCAGCCCATCCAGCAGCAACCAGGGCTCACCCAGACTTCTCTTTTCCCCCTGCCCCCAGTCGAGACACTGTGATTGCAGCAAGCACAGCCCTCTGGCACTGCCTCCCCGCCACAAAGGCTGCATTCTGCAGACTGTTTTGTGAAGTTACAAGAAAACAAGACAAACAACGTTTAGAAATGTAGAATAAACACTTAGGGGTTAACAAGGACAAGCTGCTCAGCAGCAGCCTGGTCCACATTATGATGACCCCCTGCCCAAACCCCCTGTTCCAGATGCCCTCTGGAGCAGGAGCATTACACCAATTCCAAAGTCAAGGCATTTTAGCACAAACACATAACGTATCCTTGATGGGTAGCGAAAGAGAAGTGTTCTTTTTAGAAAAATGCCTAACAATGGAAATCGGCTGCTCCTACTAAAATTTTCCACAGTTTTCAGCCTAAGAACTGACACACACAGCTCGAGAATGCAGGAAGGGGGCAGCCCATGGCAGGTACAATGCTCTGATGTACAGGCAACTTCTCGCTTCTTCATATACTCGAGGCACTAGAAAGTGCTGGTGAGAGGACAAAGGCTCAATCAGCTCTGAAGCAGAGCTCAGCTGGCCACAAAAGCAGAGATGACCTCAGACACAGCCCTGCAGCATCCTTTCGTGATCATGGGCACATTTACCCAGCCCCTCCTCACCTCCCGCCCACAAGTGCTCAACCTCAGTCTCTTGCAGCAGGCACCCAGAGACTGTGTTTCCCTTTGTCACTCTAAGATCAGTTTCATTTCTATTAATCAAGCACAGTGTTGAGAAGAGAAAGGGAGGAACCTCCACTGGGGACATTTTTATCGTACTGCCACAACCCAAGTTTAAGCCTCCCATGAGCCGAACAGCTCCAGTCTCTGTTTCTCAGCCAAATCTGTCCTGCTTTCCTCCTTCAATCTAAAATGGCATCAAGGTCAAAGAGATGGTGTGGGAGAGAAGCAGCTGCCCTACACCAAAGAGCAACCCCAGCGCTATGGTGACAACCCAACTGCCACTGCCAGGTCAGTGCCACTGCCAAGAGCATGTGTGGTCAGCACAGCTGTGGGCTCAGAGCTCCAGCAAGGTATTTACTCTCCTGCTTTGCTAAGGAGGATGCCACATAGCACCCTGTCACCAGCTGGGACCTCAGCTATCTACATTGTGAAGGGACACAGCAATGATAAATCAGATCATATGGTTGGGTCTCCACCACCCCTGCTGCAGAGGGCCTCAGGTATTTCTTCCAAGCCACCAGAAAAACCCTTTCCCAATTGATCCACAGCTACAAGATTTAGTTAATCCCTTCAGACCTGCAGAACACACCATGTGGTCTTCAAAGGCAACTTGTGCTGTACATACGCAGGAGCTTGCTGTACTGGCCAGGGAGTTAATCTGCATTTTCACACAACAACAGTGCAGTGGCGCAGGTGACTGCTCCAGCCGCCATCCCTCACTCCTGCAGCCCCACACAAGGCACTTCCAGCTTAACGAACCCTGTATTCCCCTCTAATTAGCCTGCTGTTCTGACTTGCCCAGGAGAAGGGCAGAATCATGCTTAGCAAGCTGTCCTGCTAACAGCTGCCAAAGGCTGGCGCTGCTCCCTGTCTCAGCTCAAGTTTCCCACCAAACTCTTCATAGGAAGTTCGAGGACACCACCTGCCCTTCCATCAGCTGGAACTCACACAGAAGCACCCCATGGATCTGATCCAACATCCCACCCAGACCATGGCCCTCACTCAGCACAGCTGCTCAGCCACAGCTTTGCTCTATAACAAGCCCCAAGTGCCTTGGCCAGAACCACAGTGTGCTTCAGTTAACCGTGCCACATGTGGAGGAGAGACTGCCAGGCAGAGTAACAGCCTCTGGGTACATTGGAGGGAAGCTTCTCCTCCTCGGTTCATCACCCGAAACTAATCTGCAAGAAGAAACTGCCTTCACTCTGCAACATGGCCCACCCTGGAACTGCAGTTTGACAGTGTAGTTCCACACATACCACATGATGCCCACCACCACACCAGCATTAGATGCTCTTGTGTTCAAGCCCAGCCTGTTGGTTTGGGCAGCACCAGTGTGCCAGGCAACGTGGCCTCCAAAAGAATGGCATTATTAGCACAGATGAAGGAGGCAGCCCCAGCAGGCAAGGCAGGGACCACCTGCATCCATGGCTGAGGAGTGGGTAGGGAGCAGGTCAGCTCCACAGAGCTGCAGCAGGGCCCTGGTAGGGCACCGATACCACTGGGAGCTGGCTGCAGTGGGAACTGCCCCGCTGCCCAGCAATGAGTCAAACCCTCACTCAGTTTTCTACGCAGGAGTGATTCAAGGCCCCAGTGCTCCAGTGCTGGTTCCCCCTCACATCGGGCTCTGCCAGGGTCTGCTCTCCCCGGCTCGGAGGAGCCCGGAGGGGCCCCGACCTCCCCTCTGTGCTCAGGGCGCAGAGACCCAGCACCCCGCGGCTTCCCACCGGCAGCTCCCGCCCAGCCCCGAACACAGTTAAATGCTACTGGGGAAGGAGACGCACGCACGACCCCAGTCCTCAGGCCCAGCCCGCCTCCGGCGGCCCCTCAGCGCGGGGAGCCCCGGGACGAGGCAGATCCGTGCCGGTGCCGGTACCCACCTGCCGGCTGCCCGCCGCCGCGCCGGGGCCGGTGCCGTTGAGCAGCGGGGTGGTCTCTCCCGCTCGCCCGTCTTCATCGCAGTCGTCCTCATCGCGGTCGCGCCCGGACCACGACACCTTCTTAGCGACGTTGGCCATGCGGCGGCAGCGCACACCTCCACTGAGCCCGGCTTACCGGACAGCCATGTGACCGCCAGGCCACCGCCCTCACGTGAGCGCTACGGCGGCCGCAGGCGCTGCCCTGCCCCGCTGCACTATGGGAGTTGTAGTCCCCTCGCCCACGGCCCCGGCCCCGGTCCGCAGCGCCACCGGCCCGCTCTTGCCGCGCTGGGGCCGCCGCGGGCGGGAGAGCGGAGGCGGAGCCCCGGGAGGCAGCAGGGCCGCAACAAGGCCTTGCCCCACGCTGGGCCCAGGAACACCCCTTTGTGGGCAGCAACGCCCCGCCACAGCCCCCGGTGAC